>JAOWBC010001592.1:12894859-12912551 GCA_028566105.1 Hypoplectrus providencianus
GGATGTAAACGCCCGAGACAAGAACTGGCAGACGCCGCTTCACATCGCCGCAGCGAATAAAGCTGTCCGCTGTGCCGAAGCCCTCGTCCCGCTGCTCAGCAATGTGAATGTGTCAGATAGAGCAGGTCGGACTGCGCTGCACCACGCAGCCTTCAGCGGTCATCTGGAGGTAACATTAGGCTGAAGAAATGTCATTTAGTCTAACTTTAATGGATATATTGAATATCAACTTCTATAAGACACAAAAAAACGTGCAAACTTGTGTCGGTGCTGACTACGTTCAGTCTGTCCTGTCTCTGATCTCACAGTATAACCACTCCAGCACTGCTCATATTGACACAACAGGCTTGTTGTCAGTTTAGTTCACCTGGATGTTAGTTTAAGCTCCTGATCTTCTCCTCTTACTGACAGGGAGTGTTTCTGCTTGTCTCACAAACGTGTAAACACAATGGACATTGCTATGCAGAACAACTGAACAATAGTTATATTTGTGCCCATTTTAGAAGTGTGAAGTGAAGTAGTCAACCCCCCCCTCCCCATTTAGCTCTTCTGAGTACATACATTCATCACCTATGGCAGAGTCTTCCTCTTTTATATAGATAGGGAAAGACTTTGAATTAGTTCGAGAAACATGATGTCAGTAGTTTCTCTCTGATTAGCTTTGACAAAGTTTCAAGTCAGACGAGCCACAGCTCAACAAACAACAGAGCAGCTGTCCGATGAGCCAGACCAGTCATAGCTTGTTAAGAAAATAACACATTTTCAGGCTGTTATTTTTTTTCCACACGGATGCAGACTGACATTTCAGGCCGTCAGTCATAAATCTTGGTCGTTGCACCGAGGTGCAAAGTCGGCAATAATCACGTGCCTGCATGCAAATAATTTATTGCAATCATATACTTGCATGCAAATTTGTTATCTTAAAGGTAGAAACGCTCTAGTTTATGCAAGTCCTGTGTATGTAGCTAGTCATGGAGCCTTTCAAAGGACTATTGCTGCATAAGTAAAGCACACAACAAAATACAGACATGAGAAAACTGGAGAAATGGTCAGTTTCCTGCTTTATGGGTTGTTTCCACTTGATGCTCGTGAATTGAGTGTTTTCAAAAGGTTTAAACATATCTCAGTGTAGATTTGCTCAGAAATGTTTAAAATAATATGTTGTGATTTGGATGCTCATCTAAAGATCAAACAATATGCATGTATGTGGTGTTGACCAGAGTAACACCAGTAGCTGTACGACACAGACCATAGGCAGCTGAATTAGCAGGTTGTAATGGCTCTTGACATTTTTCCTGACTGCTCTTTTTTCTGCGCTGCTGTTAGATGGTCAGGCTCCTGCTCTCCAGAGGAGCAAACATCAATGCCTTCGACAAGAGGGACCGCCGTGCTATCCACTGGGCAGCCTACATGGGTAAGAAGTCAACCACCAGAGATTTCTACATTGTTGTTAACTTTCTTTATGAAGACAAGAACCACCTTTTCTTCAAAGGAAATCCAGGACCAAGCTTAAAATATACATTTTGGCCATTAGCCATTTTCAGAGGCATAAAAATGTATAACCCACTGAATTCAAAGCAGTTACAGGGTGTAGATTGGAGTAAACAGCCTCCACTTAGAGAGGGTTTGGTGGTTCAGATGGTTAAAAGAGTTAGGTGAATATTTCTGTTAATACTAAATGTTTGGCTATGACTGAATTAAATAGTTGATGATATTATGATAGCATATTCATGTAACTAAAAGGATCCTGCTTTCTGTCTTCAGGACACATAGAAGTGGTGAAGCTGCTGGCGTCTCATGGAGCCGAGGTGGCCTGCAAAGATAAGAAATCTTACACCCCCCTACATGCAGCAGCCTCCAGTGGAATGATCAGCGTTGTCAAATACCTCCTGGACTTGGGGGTGGATGTGAGTTCTACCCACGAGCTTCTTGTCATTTCACTGCAGTCTCTTCTAAATCTAATGATCTGATCAGGAGAGAACAGACGTGCAATAACACAAAGCCTGGCATTATGCAATACTTTTGGATAATGACTTGACAGACTTTCATATTGTGTGTAAACAAGTGGTGACAGCATACTGACGGGAAACAGCAATATCATGATCACTCCCTGTTTATCTTGTCTCCTCAGATCAATGAGCCCAATGCGTACGGCAACACGCCCCTCCACGTGGCCTGCTACAACGGGCAGGACGTGGTGGTGAACGAGCTCATCGAGTGCGGCGCTAACGTCAACCAGGTGAACGAGAAGGGCTTCGCTCCTCTCCATTTCACCGCCGCTTCACGCCACGGGGCGCTCTGTCTGGAGCTACTGGTGTGCAACGGGGCTGATGTCAACATCAAGGTGAGTAAAATCAGAAGGTTGCCTCTCGATGTTGCAACACTGATGGAAACGAGTTCAGTCTTCTGGCAAAGGTGTAACCTACAATTTGGCACTCCTTTTCCAGATGTATAGCTGCGCGTTTGAGAAATGAATGAACCAACTTTAATGTCCTATAAAAAAATGAATATTTTAAACAGTCAGTGTGTAAATAGGAACACTTGTCGCTTGTGTGAATCCAGATTTGTATTTGTGCTCAAATATTTGCACTAAAGCTTAACTGTGTCTTTGATTCTACAGTTTATCAACTTTATAAACAGTTTTAGTAACAGTTTCAATACGTTGTTATAGTTTTTAGGAGCTATTTGTTTGGGCCATAGCCATACAATCACGATCAATTTTGTGAAAGCACCGTGTTTTCGTTTCACTCCAGAGCAAAGACGGCAAGACTCCGCTCCACATGACAGCCATCCACGGGAGGTTTTCAAGGTCTCAAGCAATCATTGAGAATGGTGAGCTCCTCTAAAAATTTAGCTTCGCTGACTTCATTCATTACGCCAGTCTGTAAAATAAAACCGCTCCTCAGCGTAACAGCGGCTAAGTGCTTCGTTTGTTACTTTTCTGAAGGTGCTGAGATAGACTGTGAAGATAAGAACGGAAACACACCACTGCACATTGCAGCTCGATACGGACACGAGCTCCTCATCAACACCCTCATCACCAACAGAGCTGACACGGCTAAGTGAGTGAGCTCGTCTGGCCTTTTTCAGCAACTGCTCACTACTTTACGTGTCGTGAACGAGCTACATGTTTAACCCTCTGAACTCCATAGTTGAAAGGCATGTTTTCATTTTGAAAACCATTAAACCGTTAACTGTAGCCAGGGAGTTTATAAACAGAAATTATCATAGGATTTTGAAATGACTGAAAGTCCTTAAATGCATCATGTGAGATAAATGTTTCTGTCAGGGAAAATGACCAAATGTACGCTTAAAATAGCAATAATTAAACTTTTAGCTGTTTTCTAAAATTGTTTATAGCATTACAGCTCTGTCATACAGCAACTGATATATATATTGTTTTACATTTCTGATGTCTTCTAGCCACCATGCTGTTTCCATAGAGGTGCAGCACTTATATACTGCAGTGAAAAACAAGGCCACAGTTAGTTTAAAAAACACCCTGAAACTGCTCGGGACTCAGAGGGTTAAATCTTTCCAAACCATAGATGTAACGTCTGTTATGTAACTGCTACAGATTCTTATGTACTATTGATAGTGCTTTCCTACACTTGGTTTAGCACCAGTGATATTTGGTTGACACAGAGTAAACCAACGTGATTCTGTCTTTCTCAGACGGGGTGTTCATGGTATGTTTCCACTGCATTTGGCTGCTCTCAGTGGGTTCTCTGACTGCTGCAGAAAGCTCCTGTCTTCAGGTGAGCAGTTCCTGACTTTACTATTCGCAGTGACACAAGTCTCACATTTGAATGGATAATTTACTTTATTTATCACAGTATCACATCACAGTATGCAGGATTTTGTTCCTAATCATATCCTCTGGTGCAGGATTTGATATTGATACTCCTGATGACTTTGGAAGGACCTGTTTACATGCTGCAGCTGCTGGAGGGTAAATATATGAAAGCAAAATAGTATGTTTAATATAAACTGTGAGTATTAAGAAGCCACATGTATCAGTTCATCATCCTAAAAATATCTCTCACCTTCAGGAACCTGGAATGTCTCAATCTTCTCCTTAACACGGGGGCCGACTTTAATAGAAAGGACAGCTTTGGCAGGTTTGTGGCATTTATGTATGGATTCAGATAGATCTCCTAGCTTCACGGTCAAATTTGAAGAGGGAACTGAGCTATGTTTGCATTTCCAGGACCCCTCTGCACTATGCTGCTGCCAACTGTAACTACCAGTGCCTGTTTGCTCTGGTGGGCTCTGGGGCCAGCGTCAATGACCTAGACGAGCGGGGCTGCACTCCTCTCCACTACGCCGCTGCCTCCGACACAGATGGAAAGTCAGTAGAGCTTCAATTCAGTTACTTAAAGGAGCTGGTGTCTGTGTGGGAGGCGGGTTGTGTTTTTTTTTTTACTGGATAAAAGCTCAGTTGCATTATTGGTTATGCTGAGTAACCATTCAAGACTTGAAAGATGATGTTGTTTCCTAGGCTACAGTCTCTTTGTTGTGTCTGCAGGTGCCTGGAATATTTACTGAGAAATGATGCAAATCCAGGGATACGAGACAATCAGGGCTACAATGCTGTCCACTATGCCTCTGCGTACGGACATCGCCTCTGCCTGGAGCTGGTGAGAACTTCACATGCACAATACAAAACAATCAGAATCCTTGTCATTTTGTTTTGCTGTATTGTAACTTTTTGAATGCTTTCTCATTCTCACGCTCTGTTACAGATTGCAAGTGAAACACCTCTAGATGTGGTGAGTTGATTATTTCTGCTACTTATCTTCCTCTGCTATAAATTCTTTGTTTTGCTTTGTGATGGTTATTTTACAAGCCTGAATAAAGATCTCGGTTAGATTGAAAAACTGCTCTGTTGAATTGAATTTGCTGGGAGCTATCAGTGCAGTGTGTGAATTGTTTGTTTGACTTTCCCCTTCAGAACAAGCCGCCGTGCCACATGTATTATCTGTAGCACTGAGCTTTGTGGTTCTAACTTGTGTCCCTGTGTTGTTCAGCTAATGGAAACCTCAGGGACAGATATCCTGAATGATTCTGATGTCAGAGCCCCCGTCAGCCCCCTGCACCTCGCTGTGAGTAACGTATTATCCTTATTCTGCTGTGCTTATTGTGACATTTTTCTACATCCCAGCTTATTCATTTTCATGGTCATATTTCAGGCATACCATGGTCATCACCATGCTATGGAGGTTTTGGTGCAGTCTCTGCTTGACCTGGATGTAAGGAACAGCCAAGGACGTACACCTTTAGACTTGGCTGCCTTTAAGGGCCATGTAGAGTGTGTTGACGTCCTAATCAACCAGGGTGCCTCCATCCTGGTCAAAGACTTTACCTTGAAGCGAACCCCCATCCATGCTGCAGGTAAGGCCCAAGAGCTGGGGCCTCAGAATTGTCAGACTAGTATAAAAATATGAAATAATTGGTGTTTTTAATAAATAAAGGTTATTATTATCATCATTTTGAGTATGCTACCACTGCAAAAATGACAAATATAGTACACACAAAGCCTCTCTTTGAAGTCATTCTGGATTGTAGCCTGAAGCAGAATGTACAACAGCATGATGAACAGAGCATCTCCTAAGCCTGTTAAAGCAGTTAACCTTGTCTATGTGAAAATGGGACAAATATTTGATCCCAAACAATAGGTTATTGTGAGTATTCTAATGGGACATTAATTCCTTCCCTGCAGCTACTAACGGTCATTCAGAATGTTTGCGTTTGCTGATTGGAAATGCTGATCTTCAAAGTGCAGTAGACATTCAAGATGGGAATGGACAGTAAGTACAATGTATTATGTTCTTTTCCACCACTGGAGTTCTACAGAAATTGCTGACATTGTTGTCTCTTATGTTTTAGAACCCCCTTGATGCTGTCGGTCCTGAGTGGACACACCGATTGTGTGTATTCTCTGTTAAATAAGGGAGCCAATGTAGAAGCCAAAGATAAGTGGGGCAGGACAGCCCTGCATAGAGGAGTAAGGAGATTTTCTTACACACATTGACATATTCAAGTGGTTTACATTCATGTCCTTATGTTAGTGTAGTGAGCTTTTTCCAAATATACTTTTTTCTGCTTCACCATTGACATTTTTTGGTATGATTGTATTTTTGAGATGCTGCCAAGCACATTATATTCTTTCTTCCCAATGGCTGCTACTCGCCTCAGTCAGTTGTAAACTCTTTTGGATTTGGGCTGCGAAGCCTTGCCTCTTTGTCCATGGAAGGAATAAACATTTGTCAGCTCTCATCAAATCATTTGAAGTGTGTAATTGTACAGGATGTGATCAGTCAACACTAATAACACTAACATCAACTGTGTTCTGCCCGCAGGCGGTGACCGGCCATGAGGAATGTGTCGAGGCCTTGCTTCAGCACAGCGCCAACTTCCTGGTGCGAGACTGTAAAGGGCGCACACCTGTCCACCTGGCAGCAGCGTGTGGACACATTGGGGTACTGGGAGGCCTGCTGCATGCTGCCCAATCAGTGGAAACACTCCCTGTCTTAACAGACAACCAAGGCTACACCCCACTGCACTGGGCCTGCTACAATGGTACAGAGACGGGGGTTTGAAGACCTCCTAAAAACAGTCGATATAGTTGTGGAATTATGCATCTGATGTTTAGTAATGTAAGCTCTTAAATACAGGCAGGCTGCCAAGAAAGGAGCACTTAAGCAAGTGTAGATATAAAATCAGCATGGATTACCATGCAATTCTGTCATGCAATTTCCTTGTGCACCCAAAGGCAACATTTTGACATCCATATGGATAAATGTTTTAGAGTGAGCACCTAAGGATGAAGACTGATTTCGCTATGGCTTTTTTTCCCCGCAGGTCATGATACGTGTGTGGAGGTTTTGCTGGAACAAGAGGTTTTTCACAAGGCAGAAGGCAGTTTGTTCAGCCCCCTCCACTGTGCTGTGTAAGATCTTGATCCGTCTTCTGTTACGATCAATGCATGCAAGGACGTATCCTCCGATGGTTTAAATGACCTTGCTCTTTTCCTCTCTTTAGAATCCATGACAACGAAGGTGCTGCCGAGATGCTTATAGACACTCTGGGCCCTGCCATTGTCAATGCCAAAGACAGTAAAAACAGGTATATACACTCATATAGGGATGTGTACCAGCCTTAAGATTTTTCTAACTGTATTTTAAAGCTCACATTATACATATGATGGCTTTATAAAGAAAAATGAACCTTGTTGTGTTTTCTGTGCAGGACCCCACTCCATGCAGCGGCCTTCACTGACCATGTAGAGTGTCTCCAGCTGCTGCTGAGCCACAACGCTCAGGTGAACAGCGTCGACGCCGCAGGAAAGACCCCGCTCATGATGGCTGCTGAGAATGGCCAGACGAATGCTGTTGGTATGAACACTTTCCCTACTTTTAACTCTGCACTTGAAAATACCTCAGAGGGAATTAATAACCACTGCTTTATTGAATTACTTGAAATGTATTTTTCCTGTTTGACCATTAGAGCTGCTGGTGAGCAGTGCGAAAGCAGATCTCACTCTGCAGGACGCCGTGAAGAACACTGCACTTCATCTCGCCTGCAGTAAGGTGTGTATTGCCATATGGTGGCGCTGTTCTTACATGCTACAGCAGCAAATATACAGTGTGTTACTGCAAATATGTTTAAACCGTATAGAATATTTGTATATACTGCACTTTAACAGACTTTTCTACTGTGTTTTGATTATTCATCCCGCTGTACCCGTTTCCTACAGGGACATGAAACCAGTGCCTTGTTGATATTGGAGAAGATTACAGACCGAAACCTCATAAACGCCACAAACGCCGCCTTACAGACGTATGTATCACTTGAATTACATTAGAGTCTCGTCTCTTGCTGCATCAGAGCGATGTAATGGGGGTGTGGGTGGATTGCTGTGGGGATTTGAATTATTAATGTAGAGATAAAAATTGTAAAATATTGACTTTCCTGTCAGCACATCCATGTTTTATCTTTTTCCTTTTTCTTTTTTTTTTTTTTTAAACTTTTTTTTTTGAAGGCCTCTACATGTGGCTGCAAGAAATGGTTTAACTGTGGTTGTGCAAGAGCTGCTTGCAAAGGGAGCCAGCGTACTTGCAGTGGACGAAAACGGTAAATACACAGTGTTATTTTTCTCTCATTATATACCATCAGCATTTATTTATTTTGGGCTATTCCAGTACATCTGGACCCCTCACCTGAAAGGTTATCCTTATGGACCCACCAGGATAGGATTATTAGTTACCTACAGCAATAATTTCCTTCCCTTTCATATTTGTTTCTGCTTGGTAGTCATTGAAAATCTCTACTGTAATGTTGGATTGTAAGGAGTAATGTTTTGTTCAGTTTGGAAACATGATAGCTTAGATACTATAGACAGACAACAAAAAGGTTTAAAAAAAATTAAAAAAAGGATTAAAATTTGATTGGATGAAAACCCATGCCATTAAAATATGCCAGTCAGGACTTCTACAGATTCTTCAGATAAGATTTTGGGAAAATATCCAGACTCGTGTTGTATGTAAAGTAAATCTGAAAAGCTGTATTTTAACTGCTAAATTGTTGATGGTGTGGACATTAATTTTAGCTTGGTTTGAACCCTGCTAAAGACTGAAACTGTGCATTATTTAAGCATATCACTTCGTTACACTGTCATTTCTTCAGGTTACACACCTGCCTTGGCTTGTGCCCCCAACAAAGATGTGGCAGACTGCCTCGCCCTCATCCTGGCCACCATGATGCCTGTGTCCCCCTGCACCCCAGCACCCACCCTCCCTTTCAGTGCCATTAACCACTACACCACCAGCCCCTCCAAGAGCGTCACCTTCGACAGCCTGCCTGTGCTGCGCGGCGAGCACAGCTCCTACTGCAGCTTCAACAACATCAGTCATCACGACGGCCTCTACAAGGACGAGGAGCTCAATGACTCGGACTCAGAGACGTACTGAGGGTCAGAAGGAGGGAGCGAGAAATGCATAAACACACACACTGTGTCTTAAAAATCACCCACCGCCAGCTTGGGAGGGCAGAAGAATAAAGAAAAGCCCCCACAGGAGCCTTAAGAGTCCCCACCCCCCCTTCCCCTTACCAGAGAGCAAGTGAGGGAGGAGGTGCAGCAGGCTGGCCCACACTCATCCCGACCTCATCCAGCACCAGGTGTCCTTCAGCCGATACTGGACCTCAGTAACCGCTGCTTTACCAACACTGACTTCTTGAGTGCTAAAACTGTACTTGTTGGGCAGACAGCGACTTTTGTACGGCAATAACATGCTGAAGAGGGATGGTAGCACTTCACAGAGAGCTAAACCGACAGGGACCAAAAGACATGGATGCATTTTAACCCAGTTTTAACTGTAAATGAGATTTTTGGGTTTATTGGTTAGCAGGGGCGAAAGGAGCCAGTTTTTCATTTGTGGAGTTTCTTGATGAGTTAGGGAAGGTTGATATCCGCACACTACATCCGTCAGAATGCACTTGTCCTTCAAGTCTGTAGGTCATACAGGCGGAAAATCATTTATTTTTTGAGATCAGAATTTTAATACACCCATGTTCATGTCTTAAACTCTAAGAAGAAGAAAAATCGAATTTACTGACCTGAGTAATTTAAAAACATTTGTACACCAGGTTATTTTTAAGTTGATCAACCTCACCTTTGTATATTGACCTGTCCATTGCGGTTTAGTCTTTGAAGAATAAATTATTTGTGTAATTTCGGTTCCTATTTATGTGTTCATTTTGTGCCTTCATTAGTTACTGAGAAGATGAGTTTGTTGAGGCAGCTGTGAAAGTACAGTGATGCGCACTAGGTAAGTAATGAGACATTTCTAAGAAGCACTGATCCTGTACTGAGGTATCTGAGGCTCAGCTTTGTGAAAAGAAACACTGTAAACCAATGATAGGACAGCGTTTGATTTTCTTCTGTTTGAATGATGTTTTTTGCTCTAATATTAGTCAATGTTTGTTGACAGGTTTTGCTTGCTTTAACTTTAAAAAAAGAAACCACTTGATCCTACCATGATTCAAAACTCCCCTTTTCTCTCTGTTGAAGAATCCTTTTAACTGGAAATATGTACAATACATTTGCTAGCTTCTCTAGAACGGAAAAGATGTTTTTGTCTCTTCCTTGCTTTTTCTTGAAGAGGGATGAAACTAGCATGTATATAGAAATTATGACTGTGAATTCAACGCTCCAATGAATTCTTTCAGTACTGAGATTGCTGTATATTTTATGAGTAATAAAGAAATGAGTTATTTAATAATGAACACGAGTCTTTTTATGGAGTATTGATTTGAATACATGAGATTTGAAGCAGTTTGACAGACGTTTTCAAATGTCACAGTAGGAACTAATAATTACGATTATAACCAGTTATTAAAGCAATAATAGAGTGCAATGCACAGAGCAATGACTAAAAATTGGATGTTTTTATGGCATATGACAAGTGTTTTAAAGAATATAATCATAAGGCTATTCAAACCTGAGCCTTAAACTCACTAAACTTACCACAATATGTATAATTTATTAATGGTTCATTATAAGTTAATATTGCAAGAAACATTTAATTGAGGCAAACTGAATGTGAGCTCAGACTTGCACATTAATGAAAAAAATCATACCAACAAATACTGATGAAATTGTGGTATGGTGATAACCATACATTTTGGCAAAACATCAAACAAAATCGTTTACTATGGAAGACATTATCTTTGTATATATAGATGCGTGTAAAATATTTTAATGTCAATCAAATAAAATAAAACTGCACAATAAATAACAACCTGGCAGTTTCAGGTTATCTCAGTAGTAAATCACTCTGCAAGACCATGTGTGATGTCACATATGTGGGCGCCCGTGATTGGCTTACCACCCGGAAGCGATAGGGACGGGGCGGATTCAGCGGCAGATTGAGGATTTTTAGCTATCAAGAGTAACGTGTTAATGTAGCTGGTAGTTTCACCAGTTTATAACCAGTTTATAACGGTTTGACCTTACTCTGCAGGTAGATAACAGTGTCATAACTCGGAGCGAACTGTCTCTGCACAGCCATGGACGAAGTAACAGGAGCTCAGCTGATTGCTGAGTCTCTGAAAGCTCAGGTAAGACACAAACACTGCGAAGATATTATGATGTCTCTGGCTGTTTATTTTAACTTTTAACGTTAACGTCCCGGTGGTGTCTGAACTGACCTTAAACAATGTAACCACGCAAGTATCTCATGCAAGAAGTGTGTCAAAGTTCAAGTGCTACGCAGTTGAGCTAAAACTATCCACATAGTTATGTTTCCATTTACTTTGGTAAAATGTTCTCAGGGCTATGCACAAATCTTCAAACTTTTGCAGACTTTTCTTTAAAAAAAAGTCTTTCCTGCAACTGTTTTGACTGAAAGGATCTTTTCATACTATTTCTAGTGTTTTTGCTCACTCGAGACTACAGTTTTTGCCATAGACTCTATTTTATGTTAGAAAAAAACATCAATCCCACACGCCCAAAGACTAAATATCAGTATGATATGAAAATAAGTGTATCTAAGAAATTACAAGGAGCGCATTACTATATAGCACCTTTGAATCTTTGGCCTCATGACAATTTAACAGATTCAAGATGTTAAAAAACATACAGCGTAGGAAAAATATTAAATATGAAGACGTTGAATAAACAAAGAGCCTTTCTGTCTCCCTGTGCAGAATGTGGAGTACATGTTTGGGATTGTTGGTGTTCCTGTCATTGAGGTGGCCATGGCTGCTCAGGCTGCAGGGATCAAATATGTGGGAATGCGCAATGAACAAGCGGTAAAAAAATAGTTTTTATTCTGCTGCACTACCTGCACTCAGAATACATAAGAATTTAACATAAAATACATTCTGTCACACGACAGGCGTGCTATGCAGCATCTGCTATTGGATACCTCACTGGGAGGTAAGGCATTTATTAACTGAACAGAATAAAGTGAGCAGCCGGTTGAGTGTTACATGTTGTTGCATCTTGCGTTTTAATGTTGTTTTTGTTTTTGTATCTAGACCAGGTGCCTGTCTGGTGGTGTCTGGGCCTGGACTCATTCATGCTCTGGGAGGAATGGCCAACGCTAACGTGAACTGCTGGTATGATTCTTTACAGCCAATGCTGCTTTCATGTCGCTGGTGGTGCAAACTGTTTGAACATGGCTTCTCCTTTGGGGCCTGCTCACATCATTTATAAAGCGTGTGTTGCCTTCACACAGGCCTGTGGTTGTTATTGGAGGCTCCTCTGATCGAAACCAGGAAACAGCAGGAGCCTTTCAGGAGTTTCCTCAGGTACCATACACTATGAGGAGGTATTTTTCTCACTGTTGCTTCATAAATTAATACAGTTTTTCATTTGTTGTTAGGTGGAAGCATGTCGCCTTTATAGCAAGTTCTCTGCCAGACCCAGCAGCCTGGAAGCCATTCCTTCAGTGATAGAGAAGGTAACATCCATGCCTTATTTCCTTTATCACAATAGACTAAAAAAGATTTAGCATAATTGTAAGCATATTGCATTTTATTGTGTTTGTTTGCTCATAGGCAGTTCGCACCAGCATGTATGGCCGTCCAGGTGCTTGTTATGTGGATATTGCGGGGGACATGGTCAATGCTAAAGTGGACCGAAGCAATGTCAGGTTTGTTGTCGTATTAAAATGATATACTTTTAGGAAATTGGCATAGTATCTTTTTTTGTGATTAAAACAAAACATTAAAAGAAGTGTGTTCATCCTGCAGAGTTGTGTCCTGCTGTCCATCCCCACCAGTGAGTTTAGCTGCCCACAGTGCAATCACTGAAGCCGTATCTGTCCTGAAAGCAGCTAAAAGCCCCTTAGTCATCATTGGCAAAGGTAACATCAGAAGAGACACTTGCACTCTCTATATTACAGAGAATAAATAATAAACTTTACATTTTCTCTATCACTGGTGGATCGGAGTGGCATGTCATCGTGATGTGAGTGTTGTTGTGCCAACAGGAGCAGCCTATGGCCGGGCAGAAACCGCTCTCCGGGAGTTTGTGGAAGTGAGCGGTCTGCCATTTCTGCCCACCCCCATGGGGAAAGGGGTTCTACCTGATGATCACCCTAACTGTGTGGCTGCCGCCCGCTCAAGGTCAGCCTCACTTTACTATAAAAATAGACAATGATCTAGAAGTGTTAAGTACAGTTATTTTAGCCAGACTCACAATAGCGGCTGAGGGATATATTTAGTACTGTTTATTTTTTACATACATTCAGAATTTGTGTTTAGTTAAATTTCTAAATCAGTGTTCTTTTACCTTCTCCTCCACTGACTCTGTTACTAGAGCTCTTCTCCAGGCGGATGTTGTGCTTCTGCTTGGAGCAAGACTCAACTGGATTTTGCATTTTGGGCTGCCACCTAGATTCAACCCTGATGTCAAGATTATCCAGGTGAGTAAATGATCAACCCAAGTGTCTAAGACATGACACCTTCAAAGCGACGTTCAGAATACCTGTAAAAATCCTCATTGGTGTAAAGTGAATGGAATGATTAATAACTAATTTCAGGACTGGTGAAAATACATGCAGTTTATTTATGCTTTTCTTTCACTGCCGTAATAACATAACAAGATTGTGCTCTGCATGCAGGTTGACCTTTGTGCTGAAGAGATGGGGAACAACGTGAAGCCTGCTGTTGCTCTGCTGGGAGACGTTAACGCTATTGTCACTCAGGTAACTGCAGCTAAGCTGGCAAACAAACTCCACTTCCAATATGTGATTCTTTCAGAGTATGTGCATTAACAATATAATACAAGACAGCAGCTCAACACATGTCTTTGATTCATTGTTTACTGTTTTTCAGCTGCTGGAAGCGGTCCATAAAAATAGCTGGAAATACCCTTCTGACACAGAGTGGTGGAGCACACTGAAGGAAAAAATTGCTGCTAATGCTAAAACATCAAAGGTAATTTAGACTACATTTTGAAAAGCCTGTTATATTTTGACTTTGGTGGAAGAATTATTCAGACCGTTTACTTAAGTAAAAGTATAATACTACACTGTGGAATGACTCAATTGCAGTTCTGCACTCAAAGCGTAAGTAAGCACAAGTATCAGCATCAATATGTACATAAAGTATCAAAACTAAAAGTACCTGGTATGCAGAATGGATCGACTCAGATTGATTTATTTATTACAAATATATTATTATAAAAATATTATTGATGCATTTATGTAAACAGCATTTTAGCTTCCTCAATATACAGCTAATTTTAACAACTCAAAATACTGTCTAAAGGATTTTTTTAGTCTAAAATATTTACATATTTCATGGGGGGTTTTTTGTTGTTAAATGTAATGGAAAGTAAATGCTGGTAGCTAAATGCAGTCAAGTGAAAAGTACAGTTTTGCCCAAAAATGTAAAGTTACATATGATGGAAATACTCCCGTAAGGCACTAGCATCTCAAAAGTTTTCTTACTAAATGTAATTGAGTATTTTCCACCACTATATGCTTCTATGATTTTATACATTTGTGCATCTTTTCTATCCACAGGCGCTCTCTCTTCAGTCGACCGTCCCCATGAACTACTACACGGTGTTTCATCACGTTTCCCAGCTGCTGCCACATGACTGCATCATTGTCAGTGAGGGTGCAAACACTATGGACATAGGACGCACAATGTTGAACAACCACCTTCCTCGTCACAGGCAAGTCAGACTCAACGAAGCGGCGCTTAGAGAAACTACTCCTCTGTTGGTTCCAGTTCACTGTTTATGTATCAGCATATTTATCTTACTGTATTAATGTGAATGTTCATGCTTGTCCCCACATCCTTTCCTACATGTGGCCATAGAGGATAAATATGTTATTATTGTAGGCAATAACTTCATAATTGAGCTAAATTCATTGATCTATTTATGGCAACAGGCAATTCTTCCATCCCCTGGAACAAAAGCAGTCTTTTCATCTTAAAGATTAAAATTTTGTAAACCACTGTACCAGCATGAGCAGTTTATTCAAGACACAGGAAATATGCATCTTACAGGAACACCTGTTATAAAGATCCACGATAGGCTTAAGTGAGATTTCAAGTCTGAGTAAACGCCAGTAGATTGTTGTGAGCTAATCCTGACAATGTGCAGGTTGGATGCTGGGACATTTGGAACAATGGGAGTCGGCCTTGGCTTTGCTATAGCAGCAGCCGCTGTGGAGAGCAGCAAGGACAAAAAGCAAAGAATTGTCTGTGTGGAAGGAGACAGCGCCTTTGGATTTTCTGGCATGGAGGTTGAAACAATGTGCAGGTTGGTTGGTTACTTCCCTGTCTACAAGACATATACATCTCACCCCCCTTCTGCTAATTAAACGCATATTGTCTCTTTTTTTAACAGGTATAATCTACCTGTGGTCATCATTGTGGTCAATAATAATGGTATTTACAGTGGAGTGGATCCTGAAACATGGAAAGAAATGGCAAAAATGGGAGATCTGACCTCTATGTGAGTCATTGGGGAAGTAATAAAAACATTCACTCTTATAATTTCATTTGTGATGCAATGAAATGTATCTCCTGCTTTTCAGAGCCCCTCCTGTGACTCTGCTCCCCGAGGCACGTTATGATCAGGTCATGACAGCATTTGGAGGTCGAGGGTTCCTGGTGAGGACGGTGGAGGAGTTGCGCTCTGCTTTGCAGCTTAGCCTGAGTGACTGGGAGAGACCAAGTCTCCTGAATGTGCTCATCGACCCTTCCTCTGACAGAAAACAGCAGGTAGGTGATGATAACTGGCTTCTTTTCAATTGTGACAGGCAGGAAATCCTCAGCATGGATCCTGTGGAAATGCTGCGCCCCCTAGTGGATGTGGATGTTTTTTTATCCTGCAACACATTTCCATCTCTCCTGCTGCTTAAAACGCTGTAATTCTGTTATTCTATCCCAGTGGACTGGGACTGCATCTGGTCAAGATTAAATTCAAACAGTTAAAAGGACCTCATTCACAAGGAGGCATGGCCCCTCCACAGGATAAATGCTGAGGCTTTCCTTCCTGTCATTTGAACAGGATAGCTTTAGCTCCATGATAAATGTGACTCCAAATGTCCAGACTTCTGTGCACTTGCAGATACCAACCCTCAATCAAGCACACAGGGCCTTAAGCTGCCCAAATCCATGACTTATGCACTCTTTTGCAGGCTGCCAGAGAGTAAAGATTAAGGGCAATACTTTGCATAATGATAATGGCCATAATGATCTTCAGTCTCGTCTTTCACCACATTTTATCCCCTTGCGGCTCAGCAGCCTCATAGACATGACGTGATGACAGCAAGCGCTTCAGACACGTGACAGTATGACCAAAGGTTGCAAGCTGGTTTCGTCCCGTCTCATATTCACCTGCTGCCCCCCAGAAGAGATGAACAATGACTCGAATGACTTTGACAGTCGCAGCAGCAGAGCCGGGCACTATTAGAAGCAGCAGCATCACGGCGTACTGTAGAGCAACAGACTACACGCTTGGTGTTTACTTGACTCTCGTCTCATCCGGGCTGCGTGACTGACATGCCTTCACTGAGCAGTAATCCACTCACTCCAGGTGCTCTGCAGAACTGTTGTATTCCTCTCACAATCCCTCCACCTCACACCAACCTGACCTTTCTATTTCAGGGTCCCCATAATTAGAAAGAATGGCCCTCTGTGTTTATGTTGAATGTATCCACGCAACCCTTCGCAGACATGTTTGAAGGTTGTATTGAAGGCTGTATCCATGGTGCTGAGCTCTCTGTGGCCAGGAGAAAGACTTATTTGAGGTGTGCTGCCCTCAGTGTTTGCCTCCTCACTGTTCTCCATATTCAGGTTCAAAGTTGAGCCTCAGACAGTGGAGGAAGACCAACTGCTCATCTTGTCTGGTAAAAGTCTTGTCTGATATAATGGTGTTCTGTCTGTATTTGCAGGAGTTCCCGTGGCTCACACGCTCCAACTTATAGAAGCAAAGAGGAATCTGCCCTCTCCGCCATGCTAAACATTTCCTCTGGAAACTCAAATGTGCAAAATGTAAAGCTGCTTTTTGGGGTTTTTGTGATTGTTTCTATGAAATAACTGAATGTTTTACCAATTCTTACTACACAGTAGTATAAAAATTAACAGAATAATTAATACAACAATAAAACATTTTTACACTTGCACTGAATGTTACTCATCCTTTTTTCTTTTATGTAAAAAAAATGTTTCCTATCACATTGTAAAAAGCTTATATTTTTAATGTAAGCTTTTTATACTAATCAATCAATTCAAGTGTCTGAAAATACTTTATTTGTTCTGATGATTGATGAATCAAAGTCATTATTCATGCAAACATGAGAGTAAGCTTTGAAAATATGAAGATTTCCAGCTTTTTCTCTTTTCTATAAAATGAAACTAATTATCTTTCAGTTTTGGACTTGAAAGATAGAGAGACATCATCGTGGACTTCAAGAAACTGGGATTGGCATAATTTTAATAGTTCCTGACAGTTAATAGACAAATTAATAAACTATTAAATATGTGACAAACTAACAGATAATAAAAAAGGTCGTTCATTACATCCCTCATTAACACACGTATGGATGAAATGGCCTTTCATGGCCATCTCTGCTGGAAAACAATTTGGTCCAGATTTGTCAAATCTGCATATTTACATGCATAAATTTACAGCCTCCTCTGATTTCACACCTCGTCAGTG
>JAOWBC010001592.1:12922958-12957393 GCA_028566105.1 Hypoplectrus providencianus
GGCCTTTATTTAGAGCAGGTTGGGTGGTGTAGCATTACAGCTGTGGCAGAAGGGGCAATGCAAAGGAGCCCACGGGGACAGGAAGCAGGCAGCCACCCAGTTGTTGGCCCAAGCCAAGTGAAAATCCCTGACCTATAAGCAGAAATGGCTGGCATGCAGGGTGCTGTGGTCCTGGCAGAGGACACACTACTGCTGCACATGCACAACACTCACAGCAAAGTATGCAAAGGTGATATTTGAGCTAACCGATGTTTCAACAAACTAGAACACCTGCGCAGATTTACTATCTATTGCTTACTCATTTGTTAGAGTGAAACGCAGAGGAGTGTGCATCTATTGTACGCTCAGCTCATCAGTGAAGTTGCCAACAGTTAGATAAATAGAAGCATTTTTGTTTTATTTTACTTAACTTTTGAGCTCCTCTCTGAGTATTTGAATGATTCCCCACCATGGCTACATCTGCAGTTCAACTGTAGAGTTCAACTTATTGAAAACAGAAATAATAATGTGATTTTTAAGAATA
The DNA here is from genome assembly GCA_028566105.1 of Hypoplectrus providencianus. Taxonomy (NCBI): domain Eukaryota; kingdom Metazoa; phylum Chordata; class Actinopteri; order Perciformes; family Serranidae; genus Hypoplectrus; species Hypoplectrus providencianus. Next base: position 12,923,482 of record JAOWBC010001592.1, read on the forward strand.
TGCACACATTAACAGTTAAGTCAACTGTGAGCACATGTCATTAAACAGTTAGCTAGAAGTAAAGAATATCTAAATGGTAGAAATAATTGCTAATTGAAATGATTAACTCAAAGTAACAGATTAACCATTAAAACAAACAATGCATTAAATAGTTTAAATAGCTCACCAAAAGTACTGACTTTAGCTCAATCAACTCAAATAACTATTAGCTTCATGGTTAAAAAAGCAAATGTTAGCTAAACGTCTTAGATCAGCAACTGAAGTAGTTAGCAAACAGGAACTGGTAAGTGTTTGAAATAGTTAGCTAAACGTAACTGAGACATGACTGAAATAATTGGCTAAGTACTAGTTAGCATATAACTATTGATAAACTGTATAAATAGTAAACTATACATTAAAAAAACATTTGATTTAGCTAATATTTATGATAATTGATTAAAATAGTTAGGCTTAAGTAATGGATAAAGGGTTAAGTAGTGTGCTTTAATTCGTGTATAAAGGGTTAAAATAGTTAGCATTAGCAAGAAGTACACAAACTGATTTGTTGATGAAACACAAAGCACACTAAAAGTAGAAGTAGTAGGTCCATGAATATATGAGAGACCACAGGTGTTTTTGACCATGACACACTTGACATGCATTACGACAATTTAATTATTTATTATGTAAAAATCAAATAGCATCTTATATACAATCATACAAAAACAAATCCAATGTTTGCAGTATTACACTTTTTTTTTAATATCAGGATTAACATTGTAATTTATCTGCAACAGGAACTCAGCCCATTACACATCTGTGATGTAAACCTGCTGCAAATGACTTAAAGAATTATTACTGTTTGCATTCCTGAAAACACAAGACAAAAGTTACATTAAAGTAAAAAATACTATATGGTATGTCCTGGTAAAAAAGCCCTATGAGGATGTTCCTGCTTTGTTCGAATGGCTCATTGATTCTATGGACAAACTTTAGCCTGGCGGGGAGGAGGAGTCTTTCCAGTTGTTTTTTTCCTCACTGTTGAATCGACATCATAAAATGTTACGTTCGGCTTGTAACAACACACATATATGTAGAACAGTGCATCACGAGATGATGAAACCTGCAGATTAGACTTGCTGAATGTTTCTGCTCATTACAAGTACAGAGATGAAGGAGAAGCAATGCATTGCAACTTCCTATCTATCCCTTTTTAGATTATTTATTTACTTGGTTAATTCAAGGCCGTGACTCATATTCAGTTTCATTGGCACCTATGTTACTTAATACATAAAACCATGCAATCATTAAACATGCTCTATGGATACAAATGTCCATACATTCACACAAAAGTTGGACTGCCATGATCCCCCATGACATCAATGTGAACTTTATAACTTAAGACATAATAAATAGACATTGTGAAAATGCATTCTATGCATAGGTTTGTGCAGAGGACGTCCACAAAATTATTCAGCAGTTGTCAGTACTTTAACAGCTACACTATTATTTCATTCATGTGTGTTGTGGTGCTGTAAGCAGCAGAGGCTAAAGCCATTCACTTGACAGCTCCTTTTTGGTCCCATGAAAAGTCTCTAGAGAAGCATAATAACATTTTAGTGAAGACAAATGAGTATATTGTTAAAACTGCAAGATTTGTATTAAAATTTCAGGGAAAGGAAAAAAACAAACAAACAAAAAATCAATCCCTAACATAAACAGTCAGTGCAGTAACCAACTTTCTAACTTACACACAAAAGGGTAGTCCAGGATGTAATTCCATCACATACCTAAGGCATATATTGGGCAACGGAACAATCTGACATTGGTTTTTTTCAAAATAGTGCTTTGTGCGAGTTGCAAATATCACTGCGTTTCATAAATCTAAGGAAACAGGACAGGTTTGATTAAAAAATGTCTTTGAATTCTGGTCAGTACAAGGGGAATCACAAATTATCTTCAAGGGAAGTCACTGGAGCCAAAGATCATGTTGTTATGTACCTGTACATATAAAAACACAAAACAGCCACAAAATGTGCACCGGAAACAAATCACCATGAATCATTATGCTTGGAGTCTGCATAATAGGGCTCAAAACTCCTACACCGTCTACGGTCTTTTAAACAAGACCCAGAACTACATTTAGTCACACCACAATGCCTTAATTGTTAATGTTTGTTTCTAAATACAGACATTAATACCTTCTTTAAACCCAGACCTTGGAGTGTTGTAACAACCACTAGAAACACCTATCACCTTACACCGGCATGGGACATGCTCACACTATTTGTACATAAGACACACTTGATGCACCCTCCTTCAGCAGTCAGCCACTCCTCTGTCCCTGCGGTGAAGTTTTGTCCTCACTTGAATTCGGATCCTCCCTCTGTTCGAGTGTTACACCACTTCGTCAGACTCCAGGTTGTATTCTTCATACAGGATATCGAGGATTGCCAGCTGCTTCTCCATAGCAGGCAGGTACACTCCCAGGTCTCTGTGCATACCACTGGTGAAGCCTTCCTTCAGCTCATCACCTTCTCTTGACACTAAGGCAGCAGCGAAACTTTGATATGAAGGGGCAGCTCTCAGCGCCAACTGGAGAAATAGAAACATGCAATTATCACACTCTGAGAACAAATAAACCTATGTGGGGAAGGCATTGACGAAAGGAAGAAATACCTACAGCAAAAACACCTCGCACAACCCATCCGTGGTACTGCCGAAGAGTCTTTCCGTAGGCATTGTCTGGATGAGGCAACAGATAGGACACGAGGAATCTTACACATGCATCAAGTTTCATGTATTTGAAGGATGTTTAAATCAGAATCAGACTTACTTAGTGCTCCCTGGATGTCTTGTTGTCCTGCATTGACCTCGGACAGAAACTCCTTGAGGAACTTCAGGCCTCGTCTGAGCCACAGCAGAGCCTCTGTGGCCGAGTTGCGCACCTGGGCAACATCTGTCTGGACTTCATGCAGCACGATGGACTGTAGCGTGGGGAAGCTGCTGGAGTCTGACATCAGCTTCTGGTGAATTTTCTACAGGGTTAAGATACAGGGTGGTAAAGTGACATGAAGTAGAAACAGATCCTGCATTTACTCTGATTTGACAAACTGGGAGGAATACATTTTAACAGTTTGATAAGTAGCTTGATCACACACAACAATATGAGGACTTACAAGCCATACATCTTTTTAAACAAGGAGCCATGTAGTATTGAATAAAAGAAAATCTCCTTGTTGACACTTTATAAAGCAGATCTTTAATTACTAATGCTGATCTATCACGTTTGTCACTCTACATCTGACAAAGAGAGACAACCACTTTGGAAGAATCATTTGTTTTGCTTAACAGTGAAATCTAAAGTAAGGCAATGTATGTGGACATACCTTGATATTTCCAACAAAATCCATTTTAACTGGTGCAAACACTGTGGATCCCAGCTTGTCTATGAAGAGAAAATCTATGATCATTTCTTTGTTTCTAATAAGGAAAACATTCTTAGCTTTAGCTTTGTGTCCTATTATTAACACGTTACAATGCTGTTGATGTTTATAGTCATCATAAAAAAATAGCTTTATTCTTTTTTTCCTATGATAAAGATGGTAAAACCCTGTGCAGGAAGTTCAGAAGAAGAGTTCACCTTATCACTACAAACTTGATGCGAGAATAATGAAGGCTTGTCACTACTAGAACCCACTAGAAGAGCTAAGTTCCTTTTCATTTCTGTAAGCGTGCTTTATGATGCGCAGGATACCAACCACGGATATCACTGGTATCTGGTCTGTGTCAAGAATTAAAGGGAGGGATTAATTTAAGATGAAAGAGAACAGCTGGAGGTGAGCAAAAGTTCATGCCTGATTCAGTTTTAAAACTTTGAGAGCCATTATAAATGTAAAATTGATTATCTTGTTGTGGTTCTGGTGAATGTATCACATAACAATACTACCTGGTCCGCCTTATGTGTGTAAATTGAATGCAGTGACTTAAGTTTATCTGCTCATCTCCCATACCACCTACTAATACTTCACGACAAAAAAAATCCTACTCCAGCATCTCCCTCTTATTACTGGGCTAACTCTGATAACTTAAGACATTTTTAACTGCCACATATTTCACGTGGCAGTGAATGACCTTTATCTATGTGTAGTGCACACAGACAGGGACACATAGCCACACGGACATGTATGAGTTCACAGTAAACTTGATAAAATCGTTTGGAATTATTTAAATCAGGGTGCGTAAGGTACTTATCAATAGTCAGTGTATTGCCTACAGTTCTACTGTAGGGAACACATGGCCTATGGATCGGTACCTCAAACAACCTCGCTTTAGGAAAATTGAATAAAATATCCCATTAATAAGATAAAGTGTTAGGCTGCAAAGTAGACATGAAACTACTATATGGCAGGTGCAGTGGAAAATAATGAGGACAAGAAAGAAATACATGATGATGATCCCCAAGAAAGTTCCCACATCAATAATTACAGACAATGGAGATGAGCATGCACAAATAACAAGAAGAATAGGAGAAAGAAGTTTTCCTTATAAAAGTTAAAAAGTGTGAAATGACCTTATAGGTAGCATCATGAAAAAGAGGAAGAGAGTAGCAGATTAAGAGGAGGAGGGACTGAAAGTGACCGGCCTACCTAATACAGGTACTATTGCATAGCATGAATCCAAAAACTCTTGTGTAGGGATACCATTGTCGTCGTCCAGTCTTATATCACTAAATCTAAAAAAGTAGAACAGATTCAAACAGGAGAATATATTAGAGGTAAGTATGCCATTTCAATTTTTATTTGATCAACTCAAACAGAGAAAAGAAAAGGATACAAACAACAAGCCAGAGAAATGAATCATACAGTGTCATGCAATTCTATGCCTGACAATACCTGAGACTATTCTGCTACTCTGTCTACAACTTCACAAAGTTGTTGTTTTTTGCTAATATTAATGCTCCCAAACTGCCTCATCAATTTTAAAAGACCAACTCCAAAGTTCACATACTGTAGTCCCCATCTTGCAGTTGAATACTGGTTAAGTGAGACAGTGATTTTCTTAATAATAATAGTGTTAACATCATAACTGAATGTTACAGAAATTATTCTAAACACTCTAGTCCATTGTTCAGTAACACTCTTTAAGGTCTTAAAAAAAGAAAAGTAAAATAAGTTTAAAATACAGAGTGAAACAAAAAAAGCTTTACAAACCCAAATATCAGATGAGGGCCTCTCTGTGTCATGTGATCAAGAGAGAACACACTAATATAAAACACTTATCATGACATCTTGAAATGGATTCAGTTAAAATTTTCCAAACTATTATGATATAGTTATTCTGTGCAACACGGTGAAACAATTAATATATTTTCCACAAACTAAGTAACTGTGCAGTTTAGTCAGAAGTGGCAGCAGACGTGCTGTGCCTCAAAAACAAAAATACTACATATAGCTTAGATTGGTGAGTCTAATACTGTCATGGTGAAATATCACAGATTATCATACAGTAACTTAGTACAGTAACATATGTGTCCTAAAGGATGTGACCTTCCTGAGTAGCATTTTCATACCTGTGACTCATTGTGCTGAAGAAAGTTTCCACCTGCTCTGTATCTTCTGGGTCTGTTGAATCTCTGGAAGTCTCTGCTTCATGTGGTGCTTCTTCTTGGTCCAGAACAGCTTCTTGTTGGTGCTGAGGCCGGATGACTTCCTTGTTGTCATCAGGCTCTTCTTGAGTTTGGTCCACTTTGTGCTTCTGCTCTTGTTCTGTCTCCTGTTGACCATCAGCTGCACTTTCCTCGCCCCCCTCTGCTGGTTGCTCGTAGTGTTCAATCTCAGAGGTATTCTGGGTAGTGTTTAGAGTAGGATCCACTCCCTCCTCAAGGACTGAGGTGTTACCGTTGGCGGCATCAATGTCTGTGTGACACAGCAGACAAACAGCAGATGTGTGTTAACAGACTCAAGGGCATACAGATTGCTCTCTTTAACCACTGACTGGTTAAATGGAGGCCATTTAAATTTCAAGTTGGTGGTATTACATCGAACTTATTATGGAAAAAACATATGATTACAAAAAAAACTTTAGGAACTGACCCCTATGGCATGATCAATATGTCAGCTGACAGGACAGTTATGCATGATAAGGTGTGGCTGGTTTCAGCTGTGACCACTCCCAGCTGCAATTAGCACGGTGCTTTGTGAAATGCTTTTCACTGTTTGGATTTTGGGTTGTTGCCCAATACAGAAAACATTAACACCTCAGTAGCAATCCAGCAAAATGCTCCTGAGCTCCTTTTTTGCTTTAATATCTCATAGTAATAATGACAACTGTATTAAAATAATTGGTCTGCAAGTTTTCTTTAAACTTCCTAAACTGGTACTTTTGTATTAATCAAATCTTAACCAAGAATGTAAATATTCTTTGTAACATGATACATGTAACTATGCACCTAAAAATATAACAACAGATTGTTTGGCTTGCCAAGAGATGAAAGTTTTTAAATGTGTGAACATTTAAAGACAAATTAGAGCTTATTTATTCAGCCCTGCCTTTAACAGTCACTGGTCCTTTGGTTTCTTCCCATCTTTTACATGTTATCAGGCCCTTATTTCTTTCTTTATACCATCTCTATCTTTTGCATATCTATTCTCACTTTTTGCTGCATGTTTTGTTATTTGATTGCATGGTTTTACTGTGTAGCATTTGCATGTTTTATGTAACCTTTGACGTAAAACACTACACCCTTTATGAAAGGCGCAATGAAAATACAATGTATCCCTATCAACAGAAAGGTCTCTTTAATTTACTGTATTATTTTGTTTCAGTTCCAATAAACTAAATAGAATACTAATAGAATATATCTAATGACTGCAGGACATTTCATCAGCACACTTACACAGTAAAAAGAAATATTATGCATTTTAAATTTCATATCTTCATATGCATAGTGAGATAGTATATGTATTATAGATAACATAAAACAATAAATTGAAAAATACTTTTTCCAGCATTGACAGTAGCTTCCTCTGTGTAAAGGCTTTGTTACTGCTAAGGGAAATGCAATAATGTAACTGGGGCATCCATCACTGTCTGCTCACTAAAAGGCAATAATCTATCCGCATCACAAAAACCAGCCCCTGTTGTTGTGTGTGGTCTTTCCTTTATGGAATGCTGTAATGGTTTTCCATTCAGATAATGGTGCCGCATGTTAAGTTAGTGGTTGTGACACCTGACTTACCTGATGGAGAAAGATGTTGTTCTGGTCTATCTGGATCATCTGGTCCTTCTGCTCCAGAGTCAAGGCTCTGGTTGTCATGTGCAATTGCTTCTCCTGAGGTTTCAGCCAAATCTCTCCATCTGGGAATTTAAATACACTGTGATCATTGGGGATCAACTTCTTGCAGGCAAACATAATGTTCATAACTGCACAATGAATAACAAACTCTTATCAATAGAAAACATTTGAAAGGGCTTTTCTTTTATGCCTCACTTTGCCAAGTACTACTTTGAACATCTACATGGGAGAGAGAGGGGGAAGCAGTGTCGGCAATATAAATACATAATGAAAGAATAACGGGCGACCTACTTTTCTCCAAGGTTCTGATTTAAATGATTGACAGGTTTAATCTGTTGGAGAAACAAGACATTAATTAACCAAGCTGTTCCTTTTTATACTACATGTTAAAAGGTTATCTGCTACACCACAGGAGAGATGAAATACATGTACCTTTTGAGGTTTGATGGCTGCTACTGGAGGAGACCCTGGTGGACTCTGTGTTGCCATATCCGTACTGAATGTACGGTTTGCGATCTGCATGCATTCCTCTAGAGTCTTGAGGAAAGTGGTGCATGTAGACTTCACCATGTTTCCAGTGTCTATTCCTGTCTGCAAAGAGCACAGAAGACCGCACATTAACCAACAATGCCCTCACTGACCTGATGGCGGGTGCCGTTTGATAACAGAATGCCTAATTTTAATTGAATCTAGAAAAGAAGCTTTAAAATCATTTACAACATTTACTTTCTGTCTGGTCTATTATTAAGTGTTAGACAAAACAATCTAATTTCTTTCTAGTGGCAAAGGGGCTACCCTATATTGCAGTTTCACACCAACAGCAGCTTCTCTTATTTCATCAGCTCATCCAAACCTTAACCTTACCTCCGCTGAGTCTCCTAGCTCATCATTCTCCTTGATCTTGTTTACTTGTTGTAGAAGAAGGTCACAGTACAATCTGAGCTCTGACATCTTCGTTTTCAGTGCCTCTGTGTTCTCCTGGAGCTCTGTAATAATATCACCAATTAAGTCAATATTTGAGAGACGGTTTAAAGTATTTTACATTAGAATAACAGCCAGGTAAGAGCAAACCATACAAGGACAGATTAGGATGTAATTACAATACCACAATACAATACCTTTCTCTCTCTTTGTTCGGTTGTCTGTAAGGCAAGCTTTGGCTGTCCCCAGTGCCACCAGCCATTTCTGCCTCTCTGCTGCATTAATGGCTCTGAGGTAAAAGTACTGTTCTCCTGGTATGGTCAGGTCAACTCGTGTAGAGTCAGAGGAATGAACTAATAAAACCCAGCCAAAGACATGAGACATACTTGTCAGGATTAGGTTACATCCACATAGAAGCAGAAAATTTTCCACATGAACTTGCACAATGAAACACAGTGGACAGGACAAATTTAGCCATACGGACCTTGGATTTCACAAACTGAAATTTTAATGCTGCCCTTGCAACCTTTCCAGGCATCTTCTTGAGAGTCATAGTAAGACAAAGTTCCCCCATCAAGCACAAACCAACGAGGTTGCCAACCTGGAAAAAAACATTGATATTTTTAGCTCATTGAAACGTTGCCGTTTAACGACGATGAGTATCAAACTTCTCAACATTGGAAATCATTTCGTATAAGTCCAAATAAAGTGGTGTTATCTAGCTTCATAAACTTGGAAAGAGTTAACCCTTGACGTTACGTTATGTTAGCAACAGCTAATCAGTCGTTAAATCAGATTATAATGACAGATGGTGGAAACTACCTAAATTAGATAGGGCTACCTGTTAAGACTACATAAATAAGGTCAACTTCTAGGACAATTCGTTAAACAGCTAACTGGACAACGCCAAATGAGAAGCTAGTTAAATCAAAGTCGTGTATGAGCTCCGACAGTTGAAGGCTAACGTTAGCTTACCCGTTGCCTGTTAACGTTATCTCCAACTCAACACAAGTGCGCTATGACGTTGTCATGCTAGCTAGCAGCCTCAAAACGAGCACTATAACCAAAAACACGGAGCGACCGTAGGCTTAACTCACCGCTTATGTAATTGGTCCATTTATGCAGCATTCCTTCCATTGTTTAGTTATGTGTTTCTGCCTATCATTACTTGTTTATCATAACAAGAAATGATGCACAGCTGATTGCAGCGACTCCATCGGGCCCCGAGTGTGGTTTGTGGAGTAGCGCCCTCGGCTTTACATTTCAGCTACGCAAATAAAAGTGCGTAAACTTTTTCGTGACTCAGGCTCTAAGCTTTCACGAAAGAAGCTAACGACGTTCCTCCCGTTTACATCAGAGGGATTTAAGTACTGTGGGTGTCGATTGTGGTGATTGACACAAAGAATAAGCAATCGAATAAGAGAACATGGATAATGGGCAGGGCTTTGGAATGATTTCATCCAATTGGGGAGGGAGGTGGGCGGACAGCTGAACAACAGTGGCTGTGTTCTTACTTGAAGAAGTTGGCTGCCACGTAGTTGGCGTTCCTGCCATGCATTTATTTTAAGCCACTGTATTTATGGAAACGTTTAAATTAGATTTTTGTGAATATTGCGAGTAAGTGAACTCTTCTCTATCAAAATGATTATTGTCTCAGTTTGTTCGATATTGCCCTCTCTGTTTTTGTTCGTCAATGGGGGAAAACTGCCTGAGCCAGAAGTGAAAATTGAAGTTTTACATAAACCCTTCATGTGTTCTCGCAAGTCAAAGTATGGAGACATGCTTCTTGTTCATCACGAGGGATTCTTGGAGAGTAATGGCACTCTGTTTTTCTCAAGGTAGGCTTAACCTGTTAAGAGAAACTAATGATGCTGCATGCATTGCTGTGCTGTCATGTTACTTCTTGTAATTGCTGCATAGATTTACAGTAGATTTACCCCTTCACTTTTTCCACGTTTTGTTATGTTACAGCCTTATTCCAAAATGGATTAAATCCCCCTCTCCAAAAAAAGAAGACAAAGTAAAAAACTTTTTTTTTTTTTTTTTTTCCAAATTTATTAAAAATAACACTCAAATGTTGCATATACAAAAGTATTCACACCCATTGCTATAAAACTCAAAATTGATCTCAGGTGCATCCTGTTTCCACTGATCAGCCTTGTAATGTTTGTCCAACTTGATTGCCGTCCACCTGTGGCAAATTCAGTTGATTGGACATGATTTGGAAAGGAAAAGCTGTCTGTATAAGATCCCTTAGCTGACAGAGTAAGTCAGAGCACAAACCAAGCCATGAAGTTGAAAGAATTGTCTGTAGACCTCGGAAACAGGGTTGTATCAAGGCACAGATCTGGGGAAGGTTACAGAAAAATATCTGCTACATTGAAAGGTTTTTTTTTACGTTGTCATTATGGGGTATTTTGTGTATAATTTTTTTTTAGGGTAAAAAGGAATTTAATCCATTTTGGAATAGGCCTGTAACATAACAAAATGTGGAAAAAGTGAAGGGGTATGAATACTTTCCGGATGCACTGTATATACAATGGGCAAGATATTGCTGCAGTCCTGCACTTATCAGTTATCTTGCCATTAATCAGAGCTTAACATTAACCACTGGACTGTGTCTATAGTCAGGGGGCAAACATTTTTGCTTTGATGCAGACATATTGATAGTTGTCATATCAATTGTCTGTGTGTATGCTTAGTGAATCTTGCTTTCTCAAAGAAAACTGATGGAACTTTTTTGACTCTTTGCAGCCGCGTACATGGGGATAAAAATCCAGTTTGGTTAACTCTTGGGACTGGAGAGGTGCTCAAGGGTTGGGATAAGGGTCTTCAGAACATGTGTACAGGGGAGAGAAGGAAGCTGACTGTCCCTCCTTCTCTGGCATATGGGAAGGAAGGAAAAGGTAACGTAACAGACTGTCTAATACACAAACATGTTGAAACAAAGCCCCCCCCATCTCCAGCCTAACCAAACCTTTTTTGTTTTTTTGTATAGGCAAGATTCCTCCAAGCAGTACCCTTATTTTTGACATTGAGCTCATAGAGATACGAAACGGTCTCAGATCCCACGAGGCTTTCCGAGAGATGGATCTCAATGATGACTGGAAGCTCTGCAGACAGGAGGTGTGACATTACTTTACTTTTCACTTTAACAGTATTGGTTACATTGCAATTTGTAAACAACATTCTGTCTGCACTACAGGTGAAAGAGTACCTGAGGAAAGAATTTGAAAAACACGGATATTCACCTAACGACACACACAATGACGCAATGGTGGATGACATCTTCAAAAATGAGGATGAAGACAAAGATGGTTTTATATCTGCGAGGGAATTTACCTACCAACATGATGAGCTCTGAAAGACTTTTTTTTTTTTTTTTAAACTATTTGTTTTATGAATCTCCTCCAAATAAGTGACATGAGTTGAGGAATTCAGAAGTGGGCTTGTTTTTTTTACACTACAGTTTAACAGTATTGTCTGCTTTTGGTCAAATATTTCAAGGAAATATTCAAATATAGAAAAAATCCAAAATTAATTTATCTCCATTCTGCACTGATGATGTCAACAGGTCAATTTTGGCTCCAATAGAAGAGCCAAATGAATATCATGAAATAAATGTTTTTTTTTAATTATGCAGAGTTTTGTTTGTTTATAGTACAAAAGCAAACATGGACGTGTACAGCTTTTGATGTTATGATTCTGGACGATTTTCTGTGTGCACATCTCATTCATCACTAGAGGGCACTCTTGTCCTACATTTTGTCTGGTGCTTACAACTCTTGGTCAAACATCAAAACAAAACAATGAAAATTCAATGGTTCCACTCTGTCAGATTTCTTGCCATTTCTGGAACCATTTCATTTTAAACATTTCATGCCATCATAATTGAATTAGGGAAAAGTATGCAGAAGGCTTGAAGTGATAAGTCAAAACTATGCCTTAAACACCCTTGAGTTCTCACATTTGTTCAGCTCATGCATAATTGTAGTTAGCCTCAGGCAACCATCCGATTCCCTCCACGAAATTAATTTTTTCAGTGAATAAATAGGAATGCAGACTAAAACAGAAAGTGGCCATGAAATAGCATTTTTGAACCATGAGCAGGGAACAAGGTTTTTGAATTGATATTTCGGTTATTTTAAAACAATCCATGAACAGAAGGGGGAAGACTTTGTTAGATTTAAAGCTCAATTTACAATCCTTGTTTGTAAAATACAATCAGCTATTTTCAATGTTTTCCACTAGGCCTTGAGCCTTGTGTAGAAGACAGAAAGTATACATTTATACCACATATAGTATAAGCCACTGACGGGGCAGAAGTAACCTACGGCTCAATGATCAATAGAAAGAGCTAGTTAGGATGGGACAGTCTATGTAGCATCAGCAGGAAGTACAATGTTTGCAAATTGAGTGAAATGTGTGATGGCTGCCAGCACAGTTCTTTTTCTTTCATAAAACCCTAAAAATAAAGCCCTGTAAAATTTTGGTTGAATGAATCTTGACAGCGACTATATATTTTAAAATGAGAAAAAAAAGAGAGAATTGGATGATGCAGTTAGGACAGAAGAGGATGCAATATCTTTTCCCCATAGCAGTAAAGTAAAGAGCACCACTGAGCCTCTCAGCATCACACGTTTTATGACATTCAACATTCAAATACTGAGTATTTCAGCCACTGTAAGACATGTTATAGTCAGTCAACTCCAACTATAAATATTCCCACTGCCTTGTTTAAATAAATAAAATTGTGATGCAGTTATTTGGAAATCTTTTCCTGCTTAACTTCAGATGAAAACTGTACATGCACCAGTGACTTTCCCAAGAACAACAAACAGATTTCAGAGCAAGCCAGAGTGTGAGCACTGTGGTGCAACTATGTCTTCTCTCACAAAGAGCACCGCTGTTTTCCTCACCAAGGAAGTTTTTACGGTATCTGGCAAAATTCCACCCTGCTGACCACACCTGCAGGTAAAACTGGAGGAGTAGGAAGTAGGAAGGTCATATTTCAAGAAAGATGTTGAATTTAAGATAAGGCCTTCCAGCTAAAAATACATGGCAAGGATTTGGCAATAGCTGTCACAAGATAAAAAAAAAAAAAAAAAAAAAGGTTGCTAACCACATGCCTGTGATTCACTCTGCTGTAGGCTATGAACAATCATCTCCAGCATAGGGCTGGGCCTTTCTCCGCTGAAGCTCTTCTCCAGCAGCCTCACTGCAGTTTGTTCAATAGGGACAAACATTATGAGGAAGTACAACAGGTCACACTGTTTTAAACTGAAATTTTCTTTCCTTTAATAAATCAACATTTGATAAATTACATTTTAATTGCAACCGTCACAAAAATACAATTTGATAAAATGGATTTGTAGAAAGGATTTACTTAATCACATCAAACCAACTGTGATAGAAACATGCTCGGTACGGCTGTAGTGCAGCTATTAACTTCAATGGCACTGTGAAGTGAATGGCAACTGCTGCTGCACCGAGCAATGTTACTGGCATACAAAAAGAAAAGAAATTGGGCCCGGATCATGTTTTTTTACTTGAAAATATCCCAAATCATAGCATGTAAAAGGAAATACTACAAAACTGGCAACAGATGTGTGTGCAGGAGATTTTTTTTCTGTAATGTGACATGTGAATTGACCACCTGTGCATTCCTCACCATAACACCGAGCACATTGCAAATGAAAATCCACAAACTATCTCTCTTCTGTTTCTTTTTTTCTCTTGTGATCAGTTAAACATCAATTCAACAAACATCATTCTCAACAGTATATATTATTGTGACAAAAGAACAAGATGCAGAGTAAAAGACAAAAATAAACATCTTTACAAAATAAACTTTACACTTGTTGCAAAAAGTGCTTCTTGAGCGCCCAATTGTCTCATCTGTCATTTTTTTTTTAGCACACACAGTTAAAATATTGATCATTACATGACCTGATTTTATCTACAATTAAATTTTAACCAGCGCCCGCAAAAAATCACAATATGCACACATGTAATGCTGCTGTGAGGTTTGGTTTACACAGCACCAGCACTGATTGAAGCTTTGCCTGGGGCATATTTCACACAGTGCTGTCAGCATGACTGAGTCTACACCAGGTAGTGACAGTCTTTAAATTAAAATGAGGAGGGAACAGCACTGTAGGTAGTTAAAAACACTGGATCCTTTCCCAATATAAAAATGATGGTCTTGGCTGGGTATGAAACCCCAAAACTTACAGTAACAAGACAATGTCAACACTAAACCAACTTCAACTAAAACAGTCATGCGAGAAAGAAGTGTTTCAAGTTCAATTCAATTACAAACTGTTCTGAAATTTCATTAGGATCAAGGTGGCTTCAATTTCCTCTTTGACAGAATAAATAAATGTCCTTCGTTTCTGTGATAAGGCCTGCATGCCTCAGTCCTTAGAATAAGACATCTTCATGCGTAATCATAAGCTGCACCACTAGTTTCTGCTGCCTCATGTCATTCAGGGTTGTCAAGGCATTCTGCTCCGGTGGCTGCATAAGCGTTGGACCAAAGACAATCCCCAGATTCTCAGCACTCATTAAATTGTCCTTTTCAAACTGTGTCACCCTGTAAAACAAAGCAGAACAGCAAGTCAAAGGGAGGGGAGGGGAGACAAATCAAATAAATACTAATTCAGGGAAATGTTTAAACATTTCTGACATCATTAGCATCATTTTAAAGTTCCTTAATTTTCAATAAATGCCATGAAAAGACAAGAAACATCACTCAATGCTTATTTCTCTGTAGGTGAACAGGCTAAATAATTTCCTTATACAGCTGGGTGCTGTAGTTTTTGGTAAACATTACTCCACCTGAAATACCTGGTAATTTTCTGGGCACTATTTTATATGAATGCCTTCCTACTAAATTATTTAGTATCAAGCAGTTACCACCTTCTGAACACCGGATCCAATGATAAAGTGCCTTAAACCTGTATTATTTCTAATGTCCAGCAGGTGGCGAATCTGCTGGTTGTCAAAAAGAAGTCAGTTTGTGGAAAAGTCTATGAGAAAATGGCTCAACTTCTCACTTGGTTTATTGCCTCACTAAGCAATTTGGTAATGTGTTTATGGTCTCAGTTTCCAAATTAAACAGCATGTTGTTCATGTTCTAAATTCTGGCCACTTTTCAGACCCTCAGGTTAAGTTCATTTCTTTTAAATAGTCTACAAAACTAATAATTTTTGGTAACAATGAAGGTTGACAGAAAAGGACCAGTCCGACTTTGTCCACACATTCACTACTTACTAGTTGGAATAATTAATTCTTAGTTTGGGTCATTGCAAACAATTTGCATAGAAGAACAGTACGCTCCTTGTTTTGATGGCCTGTGTGTATGAACTGACCTCTTGAGGTGAGCCATCAGGTAACGTAGGGTCTCGTGGTGGGCTGGAGGGAGCTGCAGTAAACTCTCGTGGATGGCCTCCAGTCTGGATTCAGCATTAGGAATTTCTACATCACATTAGTTGCACAATTAGTATTAGAGAGCACTGCAGGGTACCAGTAACACAGTAATGGCATGGAATAGCCTCGAGCGGAGGAGCACTTACTTGCAGCTTGAATAAATTTGGAGTACAAGTCAAACGTAATGACTGGAATGGGAAGGTCTCTTAAGTAGAGCTTCAAAGCACCAGCAATGATGTTGATGTCTGCATAGGCACTGGCACTGATGTCAGCCTTATCACCATCTGTTGATGAGAAACGCAATGTTATATTGTACTCGCATACTGTTAGAAAAAAAGGCTGGATGTTCTTTTTTACTTCACAAAATAGCTGATGGTGCTATTTTGTGCCGTTCTTCAGGCTGAAACAAGCTTTTCATTTAAAGGTATGAACTCGTGAACTAAAACCTCAGAGACCGGAATCCTGGGGCAAATAAATCCGATGTCAACAAACCTCGGTCAAAGGAGAGCCTCACGTCCTCTATGTGCTCTGAGAAGCCAGACACTCTGTAGAGACCTTCGGATTTCATGCCTGGAACAGAGAATTGGGAGGCTTGTCTAAGTTTTTTGGGGGGATTAAGTTCTCGTATTGCCCTTCCTGCCTGTCATTCTGCACTGTTGGCATGAAAAATAGTCAGAAGAAGTAAAGGCATCCATTCTAACAAACCTTAAAATGACATTTCGATCATTTCATTTATCTAATGACTAGAAATAATATTGTCTATATCTACACCATCTAAACAAAAAACACTTTATGTCCTGCTTTCCCTTCATGTAAGTCAGTGATGTGTTTTGATGTGACAAGTGATCTACCTCTCAGCTCTATCTCTCTAATACACATGTCCACCACCATGGGACGTGTCGTGTTATGAGCTTTGACAAGTGTGGTGAGGTCACAGCTGAACACTTTCTTTATCCTGCGCAGGTCCGGCTGGCAGTCACTGGGTACCAGTTTGGAGCACTGTTTGTGTACATTCAGCCCACAATCTAGAAGAGTAAGAGGGAGATAAACAGAGACAGAGAGAGGGAGAGATTACTCTCAGACTGATGATAACACAACCATCACAGCAGGCTTAAGGCAGCAGTTTGAAAAGGTTTCCCAGAGTCAGTGATAAACTGCACTGTCAGACAGCACAGCCATAGCTAAGCTGTCTCCATGCAGTGCGCCAAAGGTAGATAACAGCAAACATGGCAGCATGGACGGGGGGTTCTTGTTGTAGTTTTAGTCACATGGAGCATGCTGGACAGCTGGCAAGAGCAGAGTGCATGAAAAGTGAGCCTGCTTGTGTGGCGGCACAGCTTGGACTGAAGGTTTTTAAGGAGCCACACTTGTGTCCGACTGCAATTATTCATCACAAAGACGGTTTTACTGCCCGAGCGGCGTTAACGCATGTCTGCTGATTGAGGTCCTCGCTCTCAGTCAGTGCTCGCAGAGAGTGTAGCAGGAGATAAGGAAAAAAAAAAGAGGCAAAGCAGGGAGTAAGAGAGAGGACAAAGTATTCTCTCCTGTTTCACATAGCACATGAGGTGTCTGATGATACCAGTGTTTGCCTCTAGCTTATCAGCGTGGCCAATGTCTCAACAACAAACACTCTGTTTATGGAGAAGCCACCAAGTCCACTGATGTGCACATCCGTTTCATGACTGTGTCTGTGCAGTGAGCAGATCTTGTGACCATGCAGGCCATGAAAACCCCTCAGAACTCTCATACGCAATCAATCACTTAGATCTGCTGCTATTTTTAGACAGTAATTAGAGTACATTTGACCTGTGTTTGACCAGCATTTTATCTACATTTACATCCTGCATGTAAGGTGATTTCTGTCAAGAAAGAAACTTCCATTTGGTTATAAATGTTGGATCACAAGGCATTTATTTGCGCAGTAACCGGTTATAAGGGATTTGGAACATGGTGTGTAAAAACAGTGACTTGTTTTTCAGTTGGAGTGACTGTGATTAAAAATTCTTTGGGTGAGGAGGGTTCAAAAGAGTGATAGCAGCTATAGCTGTGATTATATAAGTGCTTGAGTGTGAAGAATGTGCTCTGATGAATCACTGACAGGAGGACATCAACTTGTTTGTTACACAATTAACCGGAAAATAACCAAAAAAGGGACACAATAGAAGCACAAACTGAAACGGAAAAACTTTTTTTCTGAAGGATTTATGCAACTGAAAGATCCGTGACATGACGCAGCTAGATACAGATCACACACTACTTGTGCAACCGAAGACTTATGTGACAATCTTCGTGACATGCAAGCTTGATGTTGTAGTGTGTAGTTCACCTGAGCATCGGACACCCTGGGCGATGAGGCCCCACATGAAGTTGGCACAGTATTCGCACCAGTGCGGCCCTCGAAAGGTGTGTACCTGAGGTAAAGGACAACATGGTTAAAACACACACACCCTGTCATGGCCAGTCATTGCTACGACCAGTCCAAACTGCCAAACTGGAGAGAAACTTCCTTTTGATGTACTGGACAGAGATTACTTTGTGATCCCAAGCTACAGTGGATGGGACCCCTCGCCAAATGAGAGCATTTGTATATACAAGGCAGATTAAAGGATTTACTATAATGTGTCTGGCATCTGCTCGTGGGCAATCGGATACATGCAGGCAGGCACAGAGGCAAGCGTGCAAGTCAAAATAACAGATGTACGCCCACTGTGCACCCAAAAACACAGATAAGATGGCAAGTGGACATACCTGTGTGCACGTAGACACACACAGCTTCGTTGCTACTTTGAATAGGTAGCAGCAGACTGATGAGTGAAGAGGGCATATGGCAGGTGGTGAGTGGATGGTTTTTGTTCTTTTTCAAAGGGGAGTATACAGAAAGCTGGGGGTCATTTTAACCTGCCTGTTAACTGAAACCCAAGATACAATTGCAAGAATGTTGAGGCGCCCGGAGGCAAAGTATCCCTAAATTCTCCCTTTGTATATTTAAAGAACCATAACTCTGTACTGTTTTCTGGAGCTGTCCCTGAATAAAGACATTCTTTGTTGACGAACACTCATGTTATTTTTCAACGACTAATCGATTAGTTGATTTTACAGTTCTTCCATAACAAGAATGAAGCAAAAGCTCTCCTTACATTTCTGATCTTACTAGATACATGCAATAACATTTAAAAAAAACACTAAAGAATTGTAAGTTGAGTAAGACCAACACAGCCAATAAGTTAACTAAGAAGGTGCGGCCTTTCAGTTTTCCAATGTGAAGCTGAGAGCAAATAACTCCGTAGCACTTTTCAACTGTACAAGGTTTTTTTTTTCATCAAAATAGCAACCTAAAACAAAACTGGTTGTGAGAGCTTTAAATCAATGCTAATCAATGTGCTCTACTAATGGCTTGTGCTACTGTGTATCCATTATTTCCCCTCAGTGCATATGGGTGTCAGCTGCATCTGTTCTAATCAAAACAGCAGCACACTCTGTGGTCTATGATGGGACGAGCAAACATCTGAGGCACCACTAAGATAGGCTACGTGAGCTAATAGGAACTGTATAAATCAGGATGAATTAAAATCCAGTTTCCAGCTTCAATCAAACTTTATTTGACCAAATCCTACTCACCTTGAAGTTGTGTATCTTCTCGTAGGAGCATTGCTTCTCCGTTGTGTCTTTCAAGGCACTCCGTCGCACCAGAGGTGAGGAGATCTGTGGACAGGAGGCCAACAGTTTAATAGGCTTCCACAAAAGAGTTCCCTTGCTCCCCAGCTTGACTCCCAGAGCCAAGGCGAGCAGCTCCTGTCGCTTCCTCTCTTGTCTTTTAGCCTTGTGGGTCATCAGCTCCCCTCCTCTGTTTTCTTCAGCGTCCATGCTCGCCTGTTCGGGTTCCCACAGACACTCCATCTCCTCTGGGGAAAGATGTGGGGGCGAGATGTGGGTGCTGTGCAGCAGTCGCTGCCTGCAACAGCCCAGCGCAGAGGCAGCAGCAACACTCCACTCCCCTCTGACCCAGGAGGGCAACTGATGACAGCCAGCACGGGGTTGACTCTGCATCTGCTCTGAATCCAGTGGCAGCGGCGAGCAAGATGAGCAGGGGGGGACGGGATCGGTAGTGGGCGGCCTGAGGGTAGGAGTGTGCCTCACACAATGGCCCTCTTTCACACGCCCAGAAAGGAAAGAGAGAGAGAACAGGGTCCCTGATAGGGAGGGGCCAGGAGGTTGAGAGTGAGGGCGGTCGAGTGCTGTCAGGACCGCTTCACACAGCTCAACAGCTCTGTAAAGCGGGATCAATAGTGCGGACGCCCTCTTTATAGCACAGAGCACACTCCCATTAGCACGCTGCCTTCCGGACACACTCCTCTTCACTTAACTGGAGATAATACTCCACAGCCAGTAGCTCCCAGTCAGCACTGGGTTTCCTAAAGTGGGTCAGTCCACTGCTCCAAGACTGACCAAATATTCTCTGGTCTGACAGTGTCCTCGTAGCTTAAACAGATCTTGACCTCCAGCTATGTCAGTCGGCTGGTGGAATTCCCCACACTGCCGTCCAGACTGGATCTTCCAGACACTCTGACTGCACGCTACTCCCGCCAATCACAATCATTTGTCTCAGAAGACCAGCAGAGCCAGACCATCAACTGGGATTGTGAAGGATTACTGCCATAATCCTTACACTGGGAATAATCCTGCAGTGCCCAAATCCAAGTAAAATCCCAAAGCAGGCTCATTTGTAGGTCTGCAGCCATAGTGTATTCTGGCAGTGGGGGGCTGTTGCTATGTTCATGCTGAATTTGTTCCTATTAGCGCTGCTTGTAAACAACCAGTAAATGGCACCAGAAGGCTTTCGGCTTTTCTAATTAATCAAGAAGCTCTGAACCGAAGTAGACGCCACTGACAGCAGTGCAAACTATGTGTCAAATAACAAGCATCTGCAAGATTGTATGCCAAACAGAACAGCTAAGCCCGAACATAAGGTTGAACTGATTTATTAAACAGGCAGGAGAGGTCATAAAGCCAGTACGCATTGGATTTGTGATGATAAAGAGCTGAAGCAAAAGCAGAGTGGTGGAGCGGAGAGTAAAAAGACCCCGAAGGGCAACTGCAAAGCTGAGATAAAATAAAAGGATTGGCAGCTTACACACACAGAAGCAAAGTGAAAAACTGCTGCGGGCCTTTTGTTTACCAGCGCTTCCTTTTTGTCTTTGGCGTGTCAGAGCAACAGTTTGCTGGCTGATAGCTGGGAGAGTGACAGGACAGGTGAAGATATTTGTCATTGTGGCTGGCATTCCTTGAAAAGACCTACACATACCATACCATGCAATTCTGCTCTACAGCTAAGTCTGAGGGGACAGATGAGGAATAGACCACTCTGGGATATTTTAGCTCACAAGGCTGCAGGGAGAGAGGGAGGGAGGACGAGGGCTCTTTGTCTGCAGGCAGATGGCTTCTTGTCTCTTAAAGAAGAGCTTGGAAGAAAGAACACAAAAGGTGGTCACACAACAAGCTCTGCTTTCTTTTCAGTGGCTTGGCTCTTTTATTCCTGCAAGGCTTTGTGAGAGCCCAACTGAGTGGACTCTGTTGTGACTGAGTACGTGGAATCATGGGAAAACAGCACAGTGGGCACTGACACAGTAAGACAACAGGATACAGCTACCCACATCCCAAACAAAACAGTCCTAACAACATGTCAGACAAAAAGAAAAATAGCCATTCTGTGAAGCAGATAGATATCAGCCATTAAATGGGAGAAACTACCACTTTTGCCTTCAATAGGCACACAGAAAATTGATCTATTTTTTTGTCAGCAGATGAAAAGGAATGGGCACTTCTGAAACTCTGGAAATATATATTTACCAGGCCTCGTGAGGAGCAGTTATACATTTTACAACTGCAACATGTAAATAGCTGTTTTTGCATTTTTATAGCGTGAAACTCTCGGTAGGGAACAGGTAATTATCCTAACAAACAACATGACAATTTCTTTGCAAATCTTTTCAGGTCATGCGAGCAGACCAGCCTGTCTAGAGCCCCACTGAGATAAAACCAGTGTGGTTAGTATCAGGAGCAACCCGGCACAGCTTTTGACCACTGAGGAAATTTCTACACACGCAAAGAGACGAGTTTGATCTACAGGTTGAGTGAAGTACCCCCACCCCTCCTCGAGTTCTGGGAGCATTTTAATTACACAAGAATTTGCAGTCACGGCAATACGGTGGTATCAACCTTACACCGAGTAAATACATGTGAATGTTGAGTATACAGTGAAGCCCCTGTGGCCGCAGTGCCTCAGGGTGTGGCTGTGTCATTGGTAAACATGAAGTTCAAAAAGCAGCCACAGATTTAAGCCGTCTGGCCGGCTGCTTCTTGGACACATAATATTGGAGCCGACAGAAAACATTTTCCTCCCTTGACTGGCAGGTGGTTTTCAAACGGTGTCTGACAAAGCCTGTCATCATCACAGCTGCCACTGACTCAGATTCTCATGTAGAAAACTTGGCAGGAAGAATATGAAGTCGGGTTTTTTGAAAAGCGGCGAGATAACTGACAATGTGACATTTAGACAGAGACATGCTCCAGATTCACTTGCCAAGTGGAGGGTAATTGGAGGCAGCAGTCCACAAAATTTCAACCATTATGGCTGCAAATCAAACAGAGTGCAACAGTGCTGGACCATGTTCAATAAAGCACTGTGTGTTAAGCAAACACAGGTAGGCTGCGTGACTGAAAGCACTTGTGAGGGCAGTCCTCTCCTCTCAGGGCTTCCTCGAGGGTTGGCAGAGGCATGTGGAGCTCTAAGCTGATTTGAAAACACTATAAATCAATGGACTGCTGACTGACCACTGGCCATTAACTTTTAAAAATGCAGCATTGATGGCCCCTGTTTCGAGTTACAGAGACCAAACTGAAGACTGTTGATATAAATACTGCAACTGATGCTCCTGCTGACAGAGCTGCCATGCGTCGGTCACCAGCTGACAAACTGTAGGCTGACATTTTGTTGCAAAGGATCACCCAAAGCAATAAATCTCCTCTTCAAGCTGAGAGACACCATTAAGATACAGCTCATCAAATCTCTGAAGAAAACAAATTAGTATCTGTTAATTATGAGAACAGGGTGTGAATGTTTAAGATTATCATCAAGGCAGCAAGGAGGAGGAAGCGAGTTGAGATTGCCACCTAGTGGAAGGATATTTTGGATTCTTTTCCAGTAAGAAAACAGACATCTCTGGTTCCTCATTGATAAATCATTCACAGACTTTAATCCGACAACAGCTCCCGAGTGCCAATGAATACAATGTGTAATTTGTCTCACCCGAGATCAGTGAGTCTGATATGCATGGCAGGCAGAGCAAAGTCCCAGTCCCCTTGGTCATCATTACCTTTCAGAGGACGCAACCAAGCATGGCAGCAGTGAGCACACCCAGGGGCCACAGGGATGGTGTTCGTCTCACTCACAGGACAAAGTGTCCTCTTAGTAGCACTCTCATCCTACTGTAAATTGACTGGAAATGTTCAGCAGCGTGGAAGTGGCCCAAAATCCTGGTGTTACACATTGTCTGTCATAGGATAGAGTGTGCCAGATAATTTACATGAACTGAGATAATAAAGAGAATTGGGCTTCTTTTTCAAAATAAGATGGATTGGTGCCAAAAATATAAACCCGTACTCTGTACCTGTACTTGTCTCAAAGGCTTTTGAAAGCAAATAGATTTTATATCTGCTTTTTTGAAATGCATTGAAACTATAAAAAAAACAAATAACAATCAAGTAGTTCTTTTCAAAAGCCCTTCACCATTTTTCCACAGACCAAGGTCTTCAGTCTGCTTTCTCTGTCAAACCACCAGAACAAAACTCAAAGCTACAATACAAGGAAATTAGGGTAAACAATTTAAGAAATACGTTATTTATTAAAGAACAATTTTGGTGATGAAGATTCACTTGCTGAGAGGGAATACTTGATACCCCTCTCATGGAGCTGGGTGGACCAATTTATTGTTCCCATCCCCGCAAAGATAGTCTGACACAGAACCTGCCTTAACACGACAATGAGCCGTTTTGACGCGTCAGTTTCAGATTCAAAATGAGCTATTACATAGTAATCTACATGGTAGTCCCTAGAGGTGGTATGCTGGTATGTCAGTCTTTTTGCATGTTAACAAGGGACATTTAACCAACATGTGCAGATAAATACAGAATCTAGAGTTAATGTTTTGTAGTGAACTGGGTGTGTCTTGTGGCAAAGTTGGCGTATCTTGTATCCGGTGGGCCTTTTCCTCCAGAGACTAATTTTCAGACCGATAGCTGATGGGTTACAAGAGTGCCTTCGGACAGAGAGAGACAACTGTTCCCCCTGTTTCCAGCATGCTAGGTTATACTAACCAGCTGCTGGTGCGAGCTTCATATTTACCCAACACAAGTGTGTCAGTATTGATCTTCTCATCTAACGCTGACAAACATGATGAGCTTAAAATTCAAACTAATCGAGGAAAAGGATGTGAAAACAGCAGAAGCACCAGATTTGAGAATGTCAGCAACTCAGGCTGGAAATCATTTCTCAATTAGTTGATCATCATATTTACTTTCTTACTATTTATTCATTTGCTTGTCGTTTTATCACTTAATAAGGGACACTTCGACAATGTAAATACTTGAACTTCGTACATCCTCTCTACAGCGCGCACACACAAACTGAATGAATGCACACACTGTACACGCCTCTGCTCCGATCACATGCACATAAAACTCACCTTTTCATCTCTCTGAAAGGTGACCCTGCGTGGTTCTGTGCGCCCACGGCTCAGCCTGTGCACCATCTTGTCCTTGAGCAGCGAGGTGTAACCGAGATGCTCGTAGATGGGGTTCGTGGTCATTTTGGCGATGTACTCCGCCGCCTTGGTCTCAATGTAAAGAGTGATGAGAGCGTCCGTTACAAGGTCATGAACCGACTCAAACCTCTTCTCCCCGACAAAGTGCTTCCCATCATAGAACAATCTGTAGTTGAGGGTCTGGTGCCCAAACCTGGATTGAGACACATTAGGGAGTAAAGATAAGCAGGGGTGGAATCGGTTGAGTGGATGGACTAAAGGGAACAATGGGAGATTGAGTGAGGACCGGGCTGCTGATGGGGCCGACCTTTCAGGGGGTTCTGTGCTGCATACTGATGGTGTCGGTACCTTAAGGCCAAGGTGTGTGTCCCTGGCTGTCTTTGGCTCTCCCTGATGAGGTAAGCACCCTCTGCTCCCGCCAGAAGCTCATCTGCATATTCTCTGGAGATCATGCCATGAAACCTGTAGAAAAAAAGATTATGCAGAACGTGTAGCTCTTCCACCAATGTCATTCCGTCCTCAAATACATAGGGATTTACATTAAAGCTTAGGCTCTTCATAAAGCAAAGACACACACAGAAAATAAACAGCCATCCACTTAACCACATCTGATGCACGGCCGAAGGATGAATAAAACCATTCTCTGCACAGTCATTTTTTAAAGGGAAAAAGCAGATAAGAGTAATAAAGTCCCACTCACTCTCTGCCGTAGTATTTGGGTCTGCTCTCCATCTGTAAAGCAGAGGAAGACATATTGGCTGGAGCAATAAGATATGAAAGCTCAATTAAATGGCTCTGCAAATTGTTCTTACAGCCTGCATGAAAGATAAAGGACTCCACACCACAGAACAGATTATCTCCATCTGTGCCCCCGCGTCTATTCGCAGCTACCAAACCATAAAGCCAAATCACAGAGTGAGGAGATGAATTAGAGGCAGTGCAAGAAAACAGCTGGTGATACATGGCCAGCTGCAAGGAATTAATATTTAGTGTGTTAGTGTGTCACACCAGGGTGTGAGTAGTGTGTCTGCATTACAAATCAAAAGGACATGGCAAAAAAAAAACAAAAAAAAAAAACTTTTCTCATCTTGTACATGTCATCTAACATTTTTATTATGCAGACCTTCTCTTCATTCACCTTTACAGATGATGGTGAGGAGTCTCTTTAAAGTCCCACAGCTGTGATCCTAGTGGATGTGTCACCGTGTCAAACATCATTTGAATTAACGGGCAGCTACTAATCTCACATAGCCAGCCTACAACTTTCACTTTGCTCATTTCAGCGTGGCAAGACTCAAAATAGGATGAGACATGCATCATTTCTACAATAGAGGCTTGACAGTTTTCTCAGTCAGGGCAGTAACAAGGAAAGCTCTGCTCACACAGCTGAGGGAATAAAGTCTCTGCTGTCCATTCAGTGTTCCTGCTGCGCATATAGTCTCTATATGTTCCTTTAAAACAATAGTCTGGTACCCATATGAACTGAAACTGTTGCATCTATACATGCACACATCCATGCATGTGCATGGATGTGTGCATGTATAGATGTGATGTGCTAATGCCTGATATTATGTGTATATTTACAAAGTGTGGGTTTGAGTGTTTATCTGCACATAATTCTATCATTTATCCGTCCTGTAAAATGTATTATATGTTCCCCTGTACCGCTTTCCCCAAAATTGTTGTTTATTTTTTATTGGTATTAAGTTCCTTTTTGTTTATGGGGATTTAGACAAATTATGTGGATGTCATCTAAAGTTACAGTCTCGCTAGAACACAACAGACAGACTTTTAGGTTAAACAAGTTTAAAAAAAAAAAAAAAAGGTTGTACTTACTGTTCTAAAAATTATTAATAGTTTCTGCTCTTAAACCATGCTGACACAATTATTTTGACCTTTTTAAGTAACTTACTAGCCCTAACCTCCTAATAACTTCTTAATAATATAAATTCTATGGCAATATTAAGCCATGCAGTTGGGGCATCATGTTTGGTTTTCTAACTTTAGTATTCCACTGACTTTAAACAGTTCCTCGTTTCAAGAAGCAGCAAGTCAATCCCCACAGGTTGTGATTAGTGTGGCTTCCAGCTGCCAGACTCAATCATTTCTCAGTGAATGTTTTCCAAACCTGAAAGTAAAAACTGACTTTGCAAAATGCAGCGTGGCTGCAGTCTGGTAGACTCATTTTTGAAGCAAAGGGGAAAAATCTCCAGGCTCTGAACAGAAATAAATGGAGCCAGCAGGTGGTTCAGTTTGAACTTTAGTAGTTTATTGTCAAATGATACAGAAAAGGAAAAACAATTAAGCTATGCTCTATTAATCTTTATACCTTGTGCACCATTTTGATTGTTACATAAATACCATATATATGCTTAATGCTAAAAAACAAACAAACAAAAAAAATAACTATTCAATTAATCACTATGTAATTAACATTAAAATGTCAAACAACTGCTGCTTCCACCTTCAAATGTGTGGAATTAAAGGTTTCCTATTTCGAATTTAACCTCTCTGTTGGGCTCATATTTTACAAACTTAATGGTCAATAACACACAAGACATTGTCATTATTTCAGACCTATACATAGACCTGTTGTATCCAGATTTACAGATGTACTGACCTCCTGGGGACATGTGATCCTCTTTGGTCTCGGGGCTTCCTGCTGTAGCTGGTACACTGTTATTGAAACACATGGACGTTAATTAAAGCCCTGTGCACAGCTTAGTGCAAGTTGTAATTACATACATTTTGTAGAATTGTGACCAAAATAACATCAACGAGATGAGGGAAACTATATGATGCAGTGCAGCTTTCAGACGCTTTACATCGAACAATATATCCACTTAACAGCTTTCAGCGTGGCCTCTAACTGCAGCAGTGACTCAATGCAAAGGTAACAAGGTGCAACAGGAGCCATTATCTTATTTATGCACAGCTAAGCAGGCAGTGGATTACATGGCAGGTCCATATATCTGCAGTCCATTTGTGTGAATTAAGACCTGTTGTGCATTCACCTAATGTGCACTTACAAGTGCATAATATCGCAAAATCCAAATACTTACACTTCTAAATACACACATGCTGCAAATCAAAGCCTCTCTGTATTAGATGTTCTTAAAGTATTGGGAGAAATCACAAGGCTGTAAATCAGTGAAGCAAAGTAAAAGTGGAATTGAAGGATTTGTGCCACTCAGTGTAATCAGCACAAACACCTCACAGAAAAGTGCATTACAATTAGTGAGCAAAATGAGAGAAGCCAAAGGGCTGCTGCTTTTCCTGCTGTTTCCCAGCACAGGATGTCTGCCTGGACAGAAAAATCACCTCAACAGAGGAATCGCTAGCAGGTTTTGGTTCCTTTCTTTATATCAAGATATAAACCCTTCAAGTGTCAAAAATGTAGTTTCTCTTTTATCTGATAAAAATTTCCAAACTAGACTCTGGTTCCCTGTAACAGTTTTTACTTTCATACTAGAGACTTACTGAGATGAGTTTTTTGAGCATAGTAAGTAATCAGAATAGAAAATGAAATGAAATGAAACAGTGTATATTTATTATCAGTCAATTGCTGTCCTGTTAAAAAAAAAAAAAGCATAAACAAAACAAAAACATATATCTACGTAATACTGTATGTTCAGTGTCAGACCATTGTTGGCCAATTTAAATAAAAAAATTAACAAGAATATATATCTAGATAAATAATACTGTATGTTCAGTGTCAGAACATTTCTTACTATTTAAAGAAATAATAAATAAAACAGAAATAAACAGCCAAACATCAGTGTATATTCAGTATCATCCATATATAAATATCCCCAAGAATTTCTGCGTATCACATAAAAAAGGTTTTCATATCAGTGAAGCGTTTGCCAGTCTATACCCCTGTGAGACGTGGTTGAGGGCTGAGGAGAACAACAGTGTCCTCGTTTCTGACAACCAGTTTCTTCAGTGAAAAAAAAACTGCTATGTGAGGGTGAGCTAAGTCTTCACCACAGCAGATCCTCCAGGCAGGGAAAGGAAGACTCCTGACTGTGAATTTTCATGTTTTGTCAGGCTGACTTAAGCCAACCAGCAAGATCTGGACATCATCCATTCGTGTGACACAGTGAGCTCTAAAAATACCTCAGCAGACTACCAGAGGAGTCAGGAGGAGATTTCAGAAACACAGCATCATCATCATCATCATCATCACCTCCAACATATATATAGGAGAGACATTCAATTACAGAAAAAAGTGTATATAAAAAGGTTTAAAATGACATTGGCTAACAGTAATCACTGCAAGGACAGATAGTTCCCAGCTGAAATGATTTCTGCTCCGCTTTAACAAATGCTCCACATATATTCTGAGTCAACCCATTTCCTCCCACATGGTAAAAACACTGTATAATGAGGTGGGTGTTCTGAGGACCCTATTTCAGTGGAGCCTCTTTGCAGGTAGAAAATCTTATTTTCCCCGGGTGATGCTAACCTATTTTACACAGAGATCAGGAATCCTCTGCTTTGCATTTGTGCATGTGTGAGTGTGTTGTGTGGGCGAGTGTGTATAAATGTGTGCCGTCAGTGTGTGTAGCCTTTTGAAACCTGCAGCGTATCTAATTGTACTATGTACAACAAAACCCAATTCTTCCAAGTGTAAAAAAAAATGTCTCTTTTTTTATTTATAGATCACAAAAAATGTGTGTCTATTTCAAAGTACTATTTTGAATTTTTAGAGAATCTGGTTAACAATGACACCAGTGACCGTTAGCTGAACTGCATCCAATCTGTGCAGCTTAGTAACAGCTAGCTGGCTAACCTGAGCTTTGCATGGAGTACATTCTGAGATCAGGAAAGGTCCCAGTTTCAACCGTAAGTTATCTATTGCAAACAGTAGCGATACAAAGTGATTATACACCAGCAAGGTTTCCCATTAATGATACAGACTGTGGCAGGCCACCATGGTCTTGCATCAGTTTCATTTCCCGCACCAATGTCACATTTCAAGCTCCTGAAAGTATTTTAACTCTATTCATGATACAAAGGAATTCTGTGCTGTGTTGCCGCTGCTTCAGCAGTGTGTCTGTCAACCGGTCTGTTCACCTGACCCCACCTCTCTGTCTTCCTATGAGACATGTGTTGCATTCAAGCTTTAGGTGAGTTCCACTGTGGCACGTACATTTTACTCCTGAGCTACAAAACAAAATGGAGCAGTCTGTTTCAGTCCCACACCCACATGATCTACATGTGTGCATGTTGGACTGAATTAGACAAAAGCACCCCTCCTGAAATAGTAGTTACAATAATATTATAATACTAATAGCAATTGTGTGGAAACACATGGTAAACAACTGAAGACCAAAGTCAAATCAAGTCAGCTGTGGGTGCCTATAGCTCAGTTTGTATGGAGTGTAACTGGTTCAGATCCCGGGCGGACCATGCATGGTGGGTTGTCTTGTAGCTGGTGAGGTGCGGTGAGGATCACCTGCTGGGCAGCAGGGTCCTGATTTCTAACTGCTGGGGGCGCCGTGCTGAAGCAACCCATCATCGTCATTTAGTGTGTGTGCATGTGTGTTTTAATAAATAGCAACAGACTGAAAAAACACAATTTCCCCAAGGGGACAAATAAGGGGACTATAATTGTAATGAATAAAGTAAATAATTAAAACATTGCTAATAAGCATATAAAAAAAAGTCAGTTACTCACAGTAGGACTTCCATATGGGCGGTTGGTAATCCTCAGGGTCTGTAAAGCACAGAAATAAAGCAGGTTTCTGTAATAAACTCACAGAGGTGTTAACAGACTGTGTGCCCTGTTTTCTCTCATTATAAATCTCCATTCCTATCCTTCTCCCAGTAGACTGACTGAGCCGTTTGCCATGGTTATGTCACTGTTGTTTATCTCTCTGTTATAATTATGCATATGGCTTCACACTGTGCAGCTGCCTCTTGAGACGCACCAGTGAATACACTTCTCATCAGTGCCTCTTCTCTCAAGGACAATCAATACAGGTGTCCACACTTTTCGCTAAACACCGTGTCGGCACACACCTGATCTATATTACCCGCCGGCAGCGTCCTGGAAACAAGAGTACAAACACACCAATCAAAATTAATGTAAGTAAATACAATTTAGAACTCACTTCCCGCGGTGAGACTTTCCTCTGGGAAACATGCTGGATGATTTATGATTATGTGAACACATTCTTGAAATATATGATGGTGCTATTATATTAGCTGGAAAAGAGTGATGAAGAGAGGTGATGAAGTAAATGCCTTGTAGCAGCTGATAATTTACTGTAGTACCTTCTGGGTGAAGTAATGACTTGTAATAAAACGTGTCACTAAACGAGTCAAAAATGTGGCCAAATTTGCTACCGTACTGAACTGCCGGTAATGTCATGAAACGCCTGGCCCAGCAAAGTTTTGCTCATGATATTATAATGATAACAAAACTTTTTAACCAGACCTCACACCACAGAAACTACATGTGCAGAGGAAGGTCAGATGTGGTTAAAGCTTTGGGAAATAAACTGGAAGTTGTCTTGCAGCATGGTCCGATGTGCATGGTGCAACTGTGCAAGTGCATTTAGGTCATGTCCATCTCCCCTTTTGCTAGTTATACTGCACATAATCTGGGCCTAAAATGGCATAAGGAGCAAAGGGGTTGTGTTTAATCTGTTAAGTTATTTATGGCATCATGTGAATCTCCCATTCCCTGTCATATTACCATGTAAATGGCACATTCATCTCATTTTATCAAGCAGTTTTCTGCTCCGGAACCTTCAAAAAATAGTTTTCTATAAACAAAGAGTTTATCCACCATAAGGCACATACATTTAGCAGGGAGAAGAATAAGATATGTAAACATAAATAAATGTCTATTTAGCCCTGCAATAAAGATAAAAAAAGAAATGAAATAATAATGTGTCTGTATTATGTTGAATTGGCAGAAACAGGGTCTGTCACAGCCTGTTCTACATGTTTACACAATGAGACACAGTAGCAAACAAGTGGGTCTATAGCCATCACACAGGCAGACGATTAGAAATGCCAAACGCACAAAAAAAAAACACTGTAGCAATAAATGATTCATCTGCCTCTCAGATATTTAGTGTAATATCTCTCATTAAACTCTCAGCACCACTGCTCAAGGACTCAACTTTATTGCTTTATGTTGCAAAAGCATTTGCAAAGGATGGAAGCGTCTTTGGGGAAACATTCACATATACCGCTCCTGCAGCGAGAGCAAGTGAAAACTCACTGGTGTACCCTGATTAATAAAGCAACACAGCATTAAAAATTACACACATCATGTCGTTCAATTTAAAGTGTTCAACAACAGACCAACAAATAAAACACTGTTTTTATGAATTTACGCAAATCTGAGTTTGATCCTCTGCTGTCACACAGTAGATGAGCTTTCAGCGCCACTTCCCTCTCTTTTTCTTTTTGTTGATCTTGCTTTCTAGATGTTCAAACTGGAATCACATGGAGCTCTCGTTCTCCTACTCCTGCTCTTATTACCGCATCAGAGCAGTCACAAGGATGTTTATTTCTGCTCATTCAGCTGAAACACATGACGTTGTCGTCTTCTGGTTCTCCTCCAGCAGGGATCTTTTCTCCTGCTGTCCCTGGAGACGGCGACTCTCAATCAGATCTTTAAGCTTTTTCTGTAATGCAGCCCTGAGCTTTTTATTTTCTTCTGCTTGGAAATCGCAACTGGGCAGGATGGGTAGATTGGGATTTCTCCAACCCTGCCAGGAGGGCAGATGTTGCTCAGCGTCCTTCAGAGAAGCCATGAGCTCGCTGTCCTGGTCTTTGTTGACTTGCAGTTGAGCCATCTCATATAAGAGACTGCTCTCCAATTCCAAGCTGGTTTGGGCTAAAGCACGTAGCTGTCTTGCAGACTAGAGCTTCAACTTTATTGCCTCAATTTCAGCCATGAGCTGTCGGTCAGGTTGTTCAGATGAGCCAGACAGGCGGCTCTGTGCTGTCCATGACTGAACATGACCATGCCATGCCATGCAGCAGATCTTGTGATTTATTTTTTCAGGGCTACTTCAGACCTTCTAGTCTTGCTCTCGGTTCTTCCAGCTGGTCTTGAAGGAAAGCCTGGGAACTTTCCTGTTTGTGGATTGCTTCCTTCATCTTTCTCAACTCAAGATGAAGTGGTTTTAGCCACTGCAATCAGTGTCCTTTCAGCACAGAGCTCATTGTTCTTTGCTTGGCTTGCAGAAATTTGGTATTGAAGGTCTCCTGCTTGAGATCCTTTTGTTCCTGAAGTTCATCCAAAAATAAGCCAGAAAGTCCTCTTGGATTTCCAGGAGGACTCGACGCTTGGTGCTACTTTGGGTGAGCCTTGCTTCCTTGTCCTTCAGTTGACACTGATTTTCTTCCAGTGATCTGAGGTAGAAGTGAGTAAGGTGTTCAGCCTCCCTGGAGTTGGACTCCATGTCTTCCAGCATTCTCTCCTGCTGGACCTCAGCCTGTCAACTCCTCTGTCTTTGTTTTTCCTGATGACTGCAATCCACTGTCACAGTTAATTCTCTCTGAGCCAAAGTCTTGTTGCTACTGGATACCAGTGCAATTGTTTAATATAAATAAGTAATTTATATAAGCCTGACTCAGTTGTGTGAATAATGAGTCATGTTGGTCCAGAAGATACATGTTTCTCATTTAAAACATTCCTCTGGTGCCACACCCCTCTGGGAAATAAGTGTAACACACCTGAGAGGCTGTGAAAACCAGTGAGCACTTGTTGGATATGGGTACGGCCAGCAAAGCTACGAAACTTACTCAAATAAATGGCATCAATGTGAAAATCACTGTCACTAGTTCTGCATATTCCTGAGGTATATTTACCTGCTTAACTGGCAGCATCTAAAGAGCGAGCAATCAGAGTATTTCCCTCACGCTGTTTTCTCTGCTCACTGCAGCAATGAGCTCCACTGGAGGCTGGTTGCAACATTATTAAACATACCAAAAGCTCATCACTGCTTCTCATCATATTAGCACTGCTACTTTGGAAGGGGGCTGAATTAATTAAACAGGAAATACAAGATAGGTGCATCAGGAGCATGATCAAATGCTGAATAATTATGCAAATTATGTAAAAGCAGCTCAAGCGAGAAGTGGATGTTTTGAGAGTAAACGCTGTTGCTAAAGTCCTCTGCAAAACGACTGCCTTCAAATACAAATAAATAGGCTTGGGGTGCAGTTTGCTGATGTGTGGCCAAGCTGCCTCAGAAAATGTATTGTCCCAAAGCCGAAGCTTTGTCACTGTGTATTGCGTTGGCAACAGTCTGAAAGATTTATTCCACTGCGGCTTGTTTAAAGAATGTGATTTCATCTGGTTGGCTGCCAAATACTCGCTTTTCAATCTGATTCTTTTTAATGACGAATGGCATTTCGGTCTGGAATTCAGCAGCGGCTTCGGCTGGGAGAAGGGAGCTCTTAAGGGTCGATTCTGAGGCGAACACCAGCACA
>JAOWBC010001592.1:12962928-12981032 GCA_028566105.1 Hypoplectrus providencianus
AACTGACCACAAAAAGAATTCCATATTGTTTTTTTATTATAAGGCCTATAATAACCATAATAATAATAGTAATGTTATGTGTTAAGCCTCTGTTCTATGAGTGTGTGTTATATGAACTCTTACCGGAGGACACAGATGAACCTGAGAGGCTTGAGTTACTGGATGCTGCCATCCCAGCCCGTTTCACGGCTCGGTTATTCCC
This sequence comes from Hypoplectrus providencianus, assembly GCA_028566105.1. Taxonomy (NCBI): domain Eukaryota; kingdom Metazoa; phylum Chordata; class Actinopteri; order Perciformes; family Serranidae; genus Hypoplectrus; species Hypoplectrus providencianus. The sequence goes on from JAOWBC010001592.1 coordinate 12,963,131, forward strand.
GTTTGGCCAAGGTGCGCTCGCAGCAGCTCGTCCCCGGCGGTGCCTCCATTTCACTCACGTCCCAATGTGCTTCACCTCTGACGGCTCTGACGGTGATTATTTCATGTCTCGTCTCGTTTGGAGCCCAGCACCCGTGTGTCTGAATCCACCGCCGCCGCCGCCGCCGATCCTTCCCCTCGGCTCGCCGTGCGCCTCGGTGAGGAGCTCACGCTGCCGCATTCACTGAAGGTGCTGCCGCCACAGATATAAATAGTCAGACACGCTACTGGGATCTACTCATTGGATCAGTTTCTTCTAAGCATTTCCTCGCACAGGACAGACATAATCTGTATGTCTAGATTCGTGCCATGCAGAAATCAGCTATGGTTTCCATGTGCCACTTTAAGGATTGTAATAAACACACTACACTGCAGCGTAGACGCGCCTTCTTAAAGTGAAAGTTTGGAGCAGGGTTGCCAGATGTAAGCAAGCCCGACTGGAAAAATCTATCAAACACAAAAGACTTCAGTTCTGTCAGCAGAATCGAAACAGAAGTTTACTTTCTGGTTTCAACAAAACTGTGTTATATGAGACTCGTGCAAAGGCCTAACTGGCTGAACCACATTGTTCGAGTTTTGGCACATTTTCATCAGATGTCATGTTATGTCATGTTATGCTGAAAGGGCCAGAATGGATGGTTTTTGCGCCATCTGGTGGGTTGCTTCTTTTATATTCACCTAAAATCTCACTAAAAAAAAGATGTGTTGAGACATTAATTACAGATTACAGAGTCTGTAGTTGTTTTTATTATATTGTATGCCCTTCTGCTTTTATCACTGCCTTTTTTTCTTATCTTGAGAAACAACTTGGGTTGGTGGCCTCATTTGTTTTTATTTGTGAGACCAACAGGTTCGTTGTTTGAACCCTGAAGTTGCAGAATTCATCTGGGTAGTTGAACTGAGAAACCCTTATGCAAAAATGACTTAAAGTGGATTGATTAGCTCTAAGGCATCTCTTCACAAAACTCAGCCTGTTTTGGGGCTCTGCTGCCCCCTAGTGGCCAAAAATCAGTAACTGCAGCTTGAAAATATTAAATCACGTTTTGACTATTGGTTTTTAAAAACAAGCCTTTCGATTTTCATAAAAGGAGACACACGGGTGTTCACTTTTATTATAAGTGCCCTGCATCCGTGTCTTACACCTACCACCCTATGTTTTTACATGCTGGAAAAATGATGGACATTTTGACATTGTTTTAACATAAGAAAAAGTTACTTTGTGCATCCATTGAGTTATTACTATGTTCATTTATTTCATGAACTGTCACCAGCATACGAACACCTTTAGCTAATGTACACTGTGTGACACAGTAATGAAAAAATAATGAAAAAACTAAAGATGGTATACAAGTCTATGCCTATTAATTGCTAACGTTGTACTAACCCATTTGTTTGTCTTTTTGCTGTTTAATAAGTTAGTAAGTTGGAATTCTCTGTTTAAACAGTTTCTAGCGTGAGTCTCACTGACTCAGTATAACCTACTTTGAAACAGTGCTGTTTTCAACAGCTAAGGCTAATAATTAATATCTCCATCCTGCTGTCACTGCTGTCACTAAGTTCAGACGCTAGACGTTTTCTGCGAGACCACGTTGAGGGCTCAAACGCACCAAAACAACAACCACGTGACCTGGTAAGTCATATGAGCAGTGCTGAGCTGATCATGTGACTCAACCCTACATAGTCCCTGAGGTTCACACTTTCCAGACACAGTGCAGCGTCCAGCAGGAAGACAGCCGTCTGACAAAAGGCTGCTATATCACCGTCTGCCTTAAAAAGACCGTGAATATGAGGTGAGTTGTAATAAATTAAAACTATTTTCTCATTTGTTCCGCGTGCTGGCAGAGCCGTGCTATGCTGACTTCAGGCTGTTTTGAAATGTGAGTGACTTGCGGTGTTTGAGGGTCACACATGATTTAGCCGGGCCTGCAGTCTGATATACATTGTGTAAATGTTATCAGGCTGTCGAGGGAAACTCTGGGTTTCCTCTTACTGTGGGCCTGTCTGCACTCTGCACACTCCCGGAGCTGCTCCAAGTTCTTCTGCCGCAAATCTCACCGTGTCAGCGGCCCGAATGGAGTCGACCCTGGGGCTCCTCTCTTCCTCACCCCGTACGTGGAGAAGGGCGCCATAGATGAAGGTATGAGAGCAGTGATGGGAATGACTGGAGATAAAGGGAATGCATCTACGGAGGCGCTTTAGTGTTATTTTAAGGCATTTGTACTTTACTTGACTATTGTTAAACTACCACTTTATTCTTCTACTCCATTACATTTTAGAAACGCTGTGTTTTTGCGTTGGTGACTCTCCATTTTTAAATTCAACATACAAGCGACGAATAAACTATATTATTGCTGTTTATTTTAAGGCTTTATTGTCACCAGGTGGGAATTCTGGTGTGCACATTGATGTATAAATATTAATAGTATAATCATGTATATTTTTTTCTGAAATGGGAAAATCTGCAGTGTAAGTGTATTTTAAAAGTACTCTATAAGAAGACACATTTTAAATTCAGAACTTGCTTGTCACAGAGTATTCTGCCCTATGATCCTGAATATGTGCTCTCTCATTATTATATGGCCATGACACTGAAGTCAGTAAGGTTCATTGTTAAAGTTTTATTATGATCATGATGCTGACATTTTTACTTTTTGCTTACAGCCAGGAAACTGAGTATGGTGGGAGATCTGCCAGGTGCAAATGTGAAGAGTCATGCTGGGTACCTTACTGTCAACAAGGAATATAACAGCAACCTCTTCTTCTGGTTCTTCCCTGCACTAATGGTAGGCTCAGGCTTCTTTATAGCACGGGCTTTACTACTGACACTGTTCTAGCAATCACTCTTAGATACTTAACATTTCGTTCTGTGCTGCAGTCCGTAAACTTTAAGTTCGCTGTGTCAACATTAGTCAACTTGTGATAAGAAGCTGCACACGTGTTTAGTCAGCTGTAGCACAGGAATGTGAGATATGATTAAACACTTTGTTTTGTGTGGAGTCACTTTTTTTTTTTTAACCGAGTTAAAGCTATTGTTCAGTTTCCGTGACTCGTATCTCTGTTTCATACTTTGCAATATCACTTTTGTCTGAGAGAATATTTTTTATGTGAAATGTCAGTACATCTATTTTGTTTTTTGTTTTTTATCGCTCCCAGAAATGAGTGCAGGATGCTCTTTTTCTCAATTATTCCAGTTTAGCCTCTGAAGATTCTTCTTAATGTGACAGCTGCATGCTTTCAATGTTTCAACTGCAGAAATGTCTGAATTAAAATGTGATCCAGGTTTCAGTCGAACTAGATGAAAAGGATCCAAGTTAATGAAGACATACGTTATTTAGCCATCAGGTGTGAGTGTAGCAGTCCCCACCCTGTTGACGGATGGCTCCATTATGGTTCGGGGCTGCCTTGCTGCCTCAGGATGAGGATGATTTGCAATGATTGACAAAACCATAAATTCTTGACTGTGTCAAGAAAAGTCAGTATATCCATTATAAACCTCGACAAAAAGTGGGTCATGCAGCACTGAGCTGAAGCAGTTCTGGGAGGCAGAAAGAGCCCAAATCCTCCAAGCTGATGTGTGTGACTGATCAGCAGTTACAGAAAATGTTTGGTTGATGTTATGGCTGCTCAAGACTATCACCCAAGGAAATAAAAGCAAAGGTTCACTTCCTTTTTCCAACAAAGATGTGTTCTTTTTAGGTAGCAAACATGAATTCAGTCATATTTGCTTCCTGTATTTGGGCCCTCTTCCTTTTATTTAATACTTGGATCTGATCACATTTATGCACAAATATAGACATTTCTTAAGGTTTCACAATGTTTGTAATGGCACTGTTCCATTTGCAGGAGTCAGTGTTAACTATGGCTTCTGCATTATTCTGTGGATGGCCTGTTGATGAATTGATAAATCTAGTCAGTTGAAGCCTAAACATCCTCAATGTGTCTTATATTGGCCAAGGAAGTCGTTTCTCTTTCTTGTTGTTACTGCCACTAGTTAATAAGTCAAGGGATGACATTGTTCCTCCTGAGGTGTAGTGAATTCATTTTTTTTTTTACCTTTTTAATACACTATAGTCACCACTGGGTGGCGCTGAGCTCCTAACTTTGTGTGTGCTGCTCTGACTGACAGGCTAACAGTGACAAAGCTCCGGTCCTGCTGTGGCTACAAGGCGGGCCCGGTGGCACCTCCATGTTTGGCCTGTTTGTGGAACATGGGCCATATGTGGTGTATAAAAACCTGACTGGTAAGTGATGTGGTTGCTTGCACAAACATGCACTCTAATCCTTATTTAACTGAGTGCACTTGAGCCCTGAAGTTTGAATTAAATCATTGTTAATTTTCTGATCTGCTCATGTTTTGTCTTCACAGTTGGTCTGAGGGATTATGCCTGGTCATCAAGATATTCAGTTTTGTACATTGACAACCCGGTACGCATAACTTATCTAACCTCACACAAAAAAAATGCATCTTTCATTCAAGGGTGCCCAATTTATCTGACTTTTATGTGCATGAAAGGTCCCTGAGCGAGTATTTGTTCTTCTAGGTTGGAACAGGCTTCAGCTTCACAGATGATGACAAAGGCTTTGCTCAGGACCAGGATGATGTTGGCAGAGATCTGTACAGGTGAAACGTGGTGTTCTTTCACGTGGATCCATCAATTTGGTGTTTAATGGTTGCTGACTTATCCTTTCTTCTCTTCCTGTTTATAGTGCTTTAACACAGTTCTTCCAGATCTTCCCTGAATATCAGGCCAACGAGTTCTATGCAACTGGGGAGGTATGTTGATGGCTCTTTTCCAAGCTTTGTAAATTACACTTGTCAACATTTATAGTGACAATATACACACATAGCTTGTTTTAGAATATAATTTTCAAACCGACATGATTTTGACTATTTTGACAGTAGGGAAGAGGCGGCAGACACCACCCATCCAGCTCCCATGGTGTACCTGTCTGTCTCTGGCTGTTCACCCTAACCATCTATCTACCATTCACCAATCACAAATGCCACTTCTATATTTTATTAGGAGTTTATTTCTGTTCTTATGCTGACTCTGTTTGGCCAGAAGTGTAATCCCTCTTTGGATGCGCTAGAGTACATAGAGTTTTTTTATATGTGCCTGTATTTTATTACTGTGACAGTACTTTGCTTTTTTGCATTTTGCACTTTATTATCTTTTGTGTGCTGTACATCCACATGTCAAGCTGATGGTAAACTGAATTTCCTGTGGGAGTCATCCCAAGGGATAAATAAAGTTAAGTCTATTGTCAAAACTTCTCTGTCCCCCTCCAGTCTTATGCAGGGAAATATGTTCCTGCCGTTTCTTACTACATCCATAAAAACAACCCCACTGCCAAAGTGAAAATTAACTTCAAGGGGATGGCGATTGGGGATGGACTCTGTGATCCAGAGCTGGTGCGTATCTGATGAAGGGAGTAGGTTTTCTTATTCCCTTTGTAATCTAGTGTGTCATGTCTCCAGATTAGACTTTTTGCCCTGTTGCATGCTCACCTAAAATTCTTCCAGTTTCTCATCCTTCTTTGAATATTGTACTGCTCCTTTCCTCCTCAGATGCTGGGTGGTTATGGTGAGTTCCTGTACCAAACCGGCATGATTGATGAACTGCAACGACAGTATGTGAACCAGCAGACAGACTTGGGGGTTAAACTCATCCAGCAGCAGAAGTGGGTGGATGCTTTTAAGGTAACAATGATGTTGGTTTTATTTATTTTTTAATCTGAAAGGAAAAACTTTTTACTGTTCAATGAAGTCTGTGAATGATTCTATTAACAACTTTATTGTGTTTTAGAAAGAAACCAGAATAAAAATGACAGTTTTGGCTGACCCTTTTTTTTTTTCTTTTTTCTTCCCACATCTCACTTCAGGTTTTTGATAGCCTACTGAATGGTGATGTGGACCCATATCCCTCCTTCTTCCAAAATGCTACAGGCTGCACCAACTACTTCAACTACCTGACATGCCAGGTATGCATAAACACTGCCCAGCCGCTGCAACATTCTTTACACAATCCACAATTTTTTTACCTTTGTGCACCACAGGAGCCTGAAGACCAGGAGTACTTCTCCCAGTTTGTGACACTTCCTGAGGTGCGACGTGCCATTCACGTGGGGAACCTGACCTTCCACGACGGATCAGAGGTGGAGAAGCACCTTGTGCAGGATGTCATGAAGAGCGTGAAGCCATGGCTGGGGGTGCTAATGGATAAATATAGGGTGAGGGGTGTGCGACTAAGCACCGCAGAGAGATTTGTCTGCAATAACGTCTAATGTTTTTTCCTATTTGGTCCATTTCTACTCACCCCCAGGTGTTAATCTACAGTGGTCAGCTGGATGTGATCGTTGCTGCCCCACTAACTGAGAGGTTCCTTCCTACCGTGAACTGGACCGGGGCGGCTGAGTACAAAACAGCCCCTCGCTTCCACTGGAAGGTGCAGCCCAGCGACACGGAGGTGGCAGGTTATGTGAGACAAGTGGGAGAGTTTTACCAGGTGAGCAGCTGGAAAAACGATTTGAAATCCACACATTGAGCATTGTTTTAAATGCTGGCCGCTTGTCTTATAGGTCATTATCCGAGGAGGAGGACACATTCTGCCTTACGACCAACCGGCGAGATCCTTTGACATGATTGACAGATTCCTCTCAACACGCGGCTGGGTATGATGTGTTTTGGTGCTGAAACAGAACCACTTGAAAGAATATATTTTTCACTGACTGTTGATTTGAAAGAATTATGATTGTCTCAGGCAAGTAAATCAGCACTTTGTGGGGATTTTTTTTTTTTTTGTCTCATGAGGTGACATTTATCCGTTATCTGTTGCAATGTAAATGAATTAAGTCCTTTGCCTGGATCCAGATCTCTAACTCGCTTTCCACATCTTCAAGTAGTAAAAATCCAGTGAAAATGACTGCCAGTCAGTGTGACTATCAGGACTGACTTCCATACAAACCATTTCATGTTTATTCTGTTTGACTGAGAGAGGAGAAATGTAGTCTGCTGCATTCAATCAGAAAATGCTTGATGATGAAACACAAAGAAAACACTTGAAACCAAGATGAAATAAAATGTTTTTTTTCTAAATCGGAGTGTCTTGATGATCACAGAAAACTGCAGTTGTCACAGTCTGATGATAATAATAATGCATTTAACTTGTATAGCGCTTTTCAAGACACTCAAAGATCCTTTCTAGTTGACTTCTGGAGTGTTTTAAAGATCAGGTAGAAGCTGCTGTTAAATGAGATTCCACCAGGGGTCACTGAGCTCAAAGAAACTGGCAAAACCAGAAATTGAAGGGACAGTTTACCCCAATTTTTTTCCGTGATATTTGTAATGCTACCTATCAGTCCGTATTGTGTGTTGTTTGTTTTTTTGAGTTGTGGGGTTGGACATATAAACTGGAGATATTTATATATAAGTCTGTCCAGAAACCGTGACCTGGGGTCTGTTTGTCACAAGTCAGGCTTCTATCTTTAAAAGTGACTCATTTTAAGTTTATCCAGTGTCATGTTTTTTGCTGTCGTTGCTTAAAACTTATTCCTGTGCATTTGCGTTGGTTATTTTTGACAGAATGCCACAGAGATGGTTTGTTTACTGAAGTTAAATGCCATCGTGTTATTTCATCAGGGAACTATCAAGATGTCTAGACAGTTAAATAATTAATGTGTATTCTAATCCTTTAAAGTACCTAACTATTTAATGAGCAGTTATGTCTCAAGGACAAGCGTCAGGGAAGCACTGTTGATTGTTTGTGAACATCTCTTTTCTTTTAAGAGCATTCTTCAAATATTATCCCCAAAATTTCAATTGATCCCTCTGGGTTATTTGTTCCTCTCAGGTTATTCTACACAGGAAGTAACCGTGTCACTAGGTTTCAACAGTGACTTCAAATCGGTTGTATGTTACAGAACAAGTGCTTTATTTTCATACCGTAATGTAACTGCAGTGATATTTTAACATCTGTACAAATGCAAAACAAAAAAATTGAGACTGTCATTACAGACACAAAAAAATGTACAAAGTTATGCAGGCGAGAATGGATTCATCAGTTCATTACATATAAACAATGTGTTTAAGCGCTGAAATGAGCCTCGACGTACAACAGAAGGCAACAAGTGCTATGCAAACATTATTTACAAACATGTACCACACATTTACTCCCTTCAAAAAGAAAGGTGGTTGCATTACATGTACAGGATTACAGAAATGAATGACATTATGTACAATATTTATAGTTTTAGATTTAAAATAATACAATTATAACCTCATTAATACGTAGGAATTGTTCTCCACCTCTTGCAAACCCACACAGACGCACTCACACTGCACTTCCATCTGTCCTTTGTTGTCTGCCTCTGCAGTAACAAATGTCTCTGAACCGGGACCCACTGTCAAAAATGAAACTCTCATATCTAACTCTAAAATAGCAACATTCTCCAAATGATTCCAGTTAAAAGTATTTTGAGGTCATTACCATAATTTTCACATGCAAGAGGTTAATTTGGAATGATCTAAGTCTAAATACGGTTTCAAAACAACAACCTAAAATAAGGCAAGCTTCAGTTCAAAGGGTTGGTACGACTAAGCCCTTTTTTCAAGAGAATCAGCTTCTCCGTCTCATCGTCACACGTCTCAAACTGCACACAGACTGCAGGGTTAGCACATGTCCGAATGCTTCGGCGAAACTTGAATGTAACCCATTATGAGGATAAAGATTTTCAATTCCTTCATCTTTATTTTCCAGAATAAAAAGGGCCCAAACTTAACAGTGCACGGCCCCTAGCTGAGCCTCATCCTAACTTTTATCTACAGACATGTGATGCATGCCAGGCTCAGTCTCTTCTTAAAGCCAAACACGGTTTAGTTTCTCGCTGGTGTGTGAAAATAATGGGAGGGGAGGGGGGCTTGGGGTCACTGAGAATTAACTCGGACCTTAATATGGCTATTCTACCCTCTGGCATGGCAGAGGACAAAGTGCATAGACAGCTCTGCGATCCCTCCACCCGTCAGTGGAATGTTTTTCATCCATCCTACTGTAAAACACAGTGCATTATGGTCATCATGCTAATGAGTCGACATTCCTGGTCATAGGAAAGAAGAGAGAAAGAGGAGTTGTGGTGAATATGAGAAGGCGTGAAGTTTCAAGGCTGGAAGGGAGATAAAAAAAAAAAAACAGAGGTCAGTATTAGTACATCAATCACTCTGCAGAGGAGGCCTGAGAAAGAGAGGAAGAAGAATTGATGAAGGGGTCAGAGGGGAAATAGAAAGCGGGTATTTTTCTTCCTGGTCAGCTGGTTTAGCACTTACATGCAGCAGACATCCATAACAAAGTCAACAATCTCATTAATAATAAAAACACTGAGAATGAAATGGTTTTGATTGTTTGGAGTAATAACAATTGCCAACAAAAGATTTTAAGAAAGATTCAGGCACATTGTGACATTTTGGAAAGCACAGGCAGAAACTTCTCCATAGAAATCGTGAAACACTGTGCCAGGTTTGGGATGCCACTTAAAAAAACAAAAAACTCATGCTCACGGTCACTGTCTCGCACACTTTTTCTGGTTTTCTTTCTTTCCACATCTGCTGAACTTTGTTCAACAGAGGAAAGAAGGCAAAACATAACATTTCACATGCATACTCAAACTATGGATTCTAAAATCCAAAATACACAATCACACAAAAAGAGGCCTCAACAATTAAAGCTTCGGTTGGTCCTGGAGAACGAAGGAGTTTGCTGCAACTCCCGAGCTGCCTCACTGGTATCACAGTGTACAGTTTTATAGCTGTAACAGCATCGTATGTCCTCATGATCAGGGCGGCTTGGCCATCCTGATCCCAATGTGGACATACAGTAGAGAAAATGATCAATACTGTGATGTATTGCTTCCATTTGATCATGTTTCGTGTATTTTATGACACTCTTCTAAGAATACCACTGACAGGGAAAGGGTTAACAGTCATTTGTAGGACAGAAGAGGATCATTACACCTGCTTGCATACTCCTGTCTTCAAGACATCATGGTGACTTGGTTTCAAAAGACTTAACTTAAAGGCAGCAACATGTCACTCTCTGTGTCTGTTGCATACAATCGACACACAGTCCACATGTGACGTTTAGAGAATGATTTGACTCAGTTTTCAGTCCGTTAGGCATATAGAGATGTAAGGTCTGCTAATAGAGATGACAGTCTGAGGCTCTCTGTCCTCTGGTTCCATGACCACCGTGCTCCTTTTTGTACCATTACACAACAGAAAAAGTCACTTAAATGCTGCATGAGATTAGCCAGCGCCCTTCTCACTAAAAGCACAAAAACAGATTTAAAAAAAAAAAAAAAAAAAAAAAGAGGCAACAAAGAGTATAACATTTAAGCGTTAATAGGGTTGGTCTATAAAAATACATACTGTAGCTACTGTATAAAGAACAGCCTCACAGGCTGCTGAGGTTTTTCTTGATGGAGGGAGAGGGAGGGGGGTCAGCATGTGCAGCTGGCAACCCTCAGAGAGCAGGGTAGTAAGGGGCTTTGGGATGGGGGTTACAGTCTCTCTGGTTCCTAGTGGATGGGGTTAATGTCTGTGCGGTGATTGGTTTGCCCGTGCACACTGCTGCCCCCTACGGTTGTGGTGGAGGTGGTGATGGTGTTGTGCTGAATGACCTGCTGTTGGGAGCACGCTGGCGCTGGACTCCCCGCCGGACTGCTGTCTGGACCTGAGGAGACAGCAGAGACATAAATGAGGATGGATGAGGTGTGTGTACAGCATGTGTTTGTGCCAGTGTGAATACGAGAGAGGCAGAAAAATAATCGATAAACAAAAATGTTGTTTATTTCCTTCTTTTCTCTGATTTATATCATATTATATATGATATAAATATACGTACTATAGGATTTGGATTTAAAATTAGGATATTTAGAGACATCACTTTAGACTGAAGACATTGTTACAATTTTGTTTGTTACAGATCAAATAATTAAAGAGAATAATCTACAGATTACATTATAATGAAAATAATTGTAACTCGCGAACTAGAATGGCACTTGGAGAGTGCAGACCTTTGGGTTAATACCAATGCTGCATTCACATGCTGCTTGCATGGTCCCACTTTTTCAGGTTGGGAAGTTCCTCCAACTTTGGTGCGTTCAAGAGATTTAAGTCGCACAATGAACCTATATTTTTCTCAGAGCACTTGTGCAGTATCAGTATTTCCGTGGCGGTGAAGAGCAAAGATGCAGTTTGTCTGGGCCATGAAATATGATAGGGAAAGTCAATTTTCCAATTAGTCTGACACCACAAAGAATGCAGCACAAAGCCCTATATTGCAATGTTAACAAAAGTAAGAAAATATGTATCCACTCTGTTTCTTTTGCCCATGCTTCACCTTTCTACCAAGTTTCATGAAAATCAGACAGACAGACAAAGAGACAAACTGCACTGACTCCACTTGGTGGTGGTAATAAATAAAATCAAAATAAATAGAGACCAAATATCATTATTGCAAAAACGAAAGAGCTTTATTAGCACAAACAGATTAATGCCAAACACATGACAGACACCTCATCCTTCACCTGTCATCCCAAAATAGGCCATAAATGGATAGCACAAAAATGGAAAAGTGATTCACTCAACTCCATAAACATGCCTGCTGAAGTTTGGACACATTGAAGGTGACATCTGTACACAAGCTAGACTCATCGATGAAAGTTTCTCCCAGCCCAGTCTGGGAGTTGGCTCTCTTCTGTATAAAAGAACCATTCAGCCAAGAGGGATGTGAGCCTTATTTTCCTGCGCTAAAGCCACACAGGGAGGTGCCTTATCCTAATTACGTGGAAATGTCACTTGTATCCGTATCAAAGGGTGGGGCTCTGATGTAATGCGCGGCTGAGCTGAGGTACAGTCCGGTAATCAGTGAGATCTCGGGGCATCCATGAGAGTTTTGGATGCCAATGTGCAGCCCGTGACGTCTTTCTCACGTTGAGTCTCGGCTGCCTCTGTGCGCAGAGCTTCTGTCAGACGGAAAAACAAGTCTCATACGGGATTCAGACTACCAACTCCCAGTCCAGGCTGGCTACCAGAGTGTGCAACACCCATTTGTGAAAGGAAGAATCCTGCCACGAGCGTGGGAGCTGGATACCAGCACATAGGGGCGAAGAGTCTTGGCAGTCACTGTGTGTCCATCACAGTTCAGTCTGTAGAGTTTAAATCTTTCCTCTGGCAAGACAATTAACATTTCCCCGCAGTGCTATCTGCACCATTGGGCTAAAGGCACACAGATGAAGACTTTTTTTTGGTCAAATTCCCAAGTGTGTGTGTGTCTGTGTCTACTCACTGAGGTAACCTTGGGACTCTTTCTGCATAGTGGTGATGGGACAGTCCTTGTGTGTGAGGAGAAGCTGCTTGAGTTGGGTCACCTCGTTCTTTAGCATAGTCACTTCATTCTGAAATGCAGGAAAAAAGGAAACCATGCAGTGATTGGCAAACTCTTTTCCTTAATCACTTGTATATATTGTAATGTAGTGCATATTCCTCTAAAAAACAGAAATGTATTTATATTTTAGTCTTCATTGAGAGTCAGGTATAATCTCTCAGAAACATGTAGATGAAGAACTGTGGAGATGGCCATAATGTAAACTTGAGCTGAATATTTTCTGGAATGTCCTGTCCATTTAATTTCAGTGGTTTATTAACACATAGTTGAAGAAAATGTCTATTGTGACCCTGACATATTGTTTCTTAAAGGCAAAGCAGTTTAAATTTAGTTTAGTTTTAATAATTGCAGTCCATATATTAGTTTTAATTTACGATAATAGCCCGGGTTAACTAAAAGGTTATAATAAGGAACTGAGTCAAAAAGACATCATGGTTGTTAGTAAAGTGTGTACACATTGAAAAATTCACTTCAATTCATTCAATTCAAGTTAGACTTAGACTTAGACTTAACTTTATTAATCCTTTGGGATGACTCCCGCAGGAAATTGAGGAAAGTTAACTGTGTACCTGAAGCTGCATGTTGGTCTGAGTGAGCTCTTCTGCTTTCTTCTCTAACGACATCACCCACACTTTTCTCTTCTGTCTGCATCTTGTTGCTGCTGCTCTGTTCCGCTCCAGAAACTTCCGCCGACGTTCATCTGGATCCTCGTCCACTACTCGCCTGCGCCGTCCGCCACTTGGTGGCGGGGACTGCAGTGTCTGTGTGGGGTGCATCTGCTGAGTTGCAGGTGACATCTGAAACATGCGAGTAAAGGTATCAGCATCACAGAGCTCTCTGATGAGGCCGCGTCTGTCTGCCACTGTCAGACCAGACATGTAACCATTTTGACACACCTGGAAAACATCCAGCCACCTGTCTGCTGTCACTGCTCTAAAAGCCCCTAATAAGCATCTACGCTATTACCTCCTGCAGATATTCCACGTCTGGCAACTTCCCCAAAAACAACATCTGGTTGAGCCACGTGCCCTGTGAGCCGGGCTGTGGGCGTCAGGGGTGACAGAGTGAGTGAGTGACTGGACTGATTCACCCACCCTGCCCACCTTGTTAAAGAGGTGTCAGGAGGCAGTTTTCCACCGCCCACTTCCACTCAGACTAACAGCACCAGACACAGTGAAAAGACTCGTTTCTAAAACCCTTCGTGCACTGACGGATCTTGACATATACTTGGCAAGGTCAAGTGTTTTCAGTCTTCAGATCATTACCATTTTTATGAGAACCATGGAAAATACAAGCTTTAGTGGCCTCTGTGCATACAGAGAGTGTTGTTTTAATGCCTTAATGATGCATTTGGAACATACAGTGAAATGCATTTCTTGATGCCGGACTGTCCTTCATCCAAAATGCTTGGCATTGCAGAGGCCGTCAGACAATGCAAGGACAAAGTGTCTCACATTGTGTTATTTTTGTACGACTTTCAATTCAAATTAAACCAAATATATTCACAGCTAAGATGTTCCGAGACTATTAGCCAAGGCTGTCTGGTCACCACCAGGACCAGCATTTATAAAACGTCTTCTCCACCTGGAGAATGTTGTGGACACATAATGGCAGCTTGGCAGGGCAGAATGGCTGGGAGCAGAGTTTTCAAAAGACACTACTGAGCATCCTTTATAATGGCCACTTTAAGGCCTTTCCATGACCCTTTCCCTGCATGGCAGGCGTCTGACATTGACCTGTAACTGACCAACCTCAAAGGAAAAAATTACCTTTGAGATGGTTGCCAGGAAACTACTTGGCATTAGGGCTGCAGCAAGGGAAAATGTGTTCATCCAGTGACTGACTGTGAATTTAAAGCATCATTTCAGTTGTACTGTACTGCTATATAAAAAAAAAACCCTAATTGAAAACTGCTCACATGGTTACTAAAGCACTGCCTTGTTTTTATTCATGATAAACATTCATGATGGACAGTGGCTCTAGCTATATGAGAGGATTTAATGAGTTATTGAACTTGTGGCTTGTCTAAAAAGCTTTGTCTCTCCAGGGAAGGTGTGTTACTTACATGTGAAGCAGAGTGCATTGGAGGGTGCGGTGAGGTCTGGTGCGGGTGCCCGGCATGAAGGTGGGGATTGTGGGAGTTGTGATGGGGGTTGTGTCCCTGCGGGTGGTGGTGTCCGCCCTGGCCGTGGCTCTGGCCCTGGCTGTGGTGGTGGTGACCGTGGTGCTGGTAGGCGCCGTGGGGAGGGGCTTGCAGGTGCTGGTGCGGGTGAGAGTGCATGTGGTGGTGGGCGCTTTGCTCCTGCCGCGATGACATCATCTCCATCATGTGGCCCATGGAGTTCATGTTGCCGTTGGCGATGGCACCCGGGTGGTGTGAAAGTGCAGCCTTCAGCCTCTGAGAAGATAGAAAGGACACCCAACATAAATTCTTTGAAAATATTTTTCAAAACTTTGTGCATGTAGTCGTCTATCAGTGTGCAGATTATCAGCGGTTACAGAGTGTGTTCATGTGCTGACTGGGAGATGATGAATGACTCTATAAATCTATATGTCAGGGGAACAAATCAAAGCCACTTAGGCTGTCCTCTGCCTCTCCTTCAGTCTTGTCATTCTCCCGCTTTACCTACCGTGATTGCCATCACTACAGACCCTCCTCCTCATATTCCTAATAGCCTCTCTCTCCTCCATGCACGTGTGTCTGGATGCCGGCCTGTTAGATGAGCTCGCTGGCAAGGTGTGAGCCTCAGACTGCTCCCTTGCTGTTGACCCAGCAGGAGGTTTGTTGCTTTAACCCTGTGGTCTACTTAGCCCTGACTGGACCCGAGTCTCTGTGCGGCCTGGGAGAGAGACCAGAGAGCAGCTTTCTAAAGCTACACTTGTATTGCTGGTGTTTACTAAATGCACCTCTCCTCAAGAGTGTTTTTAATGGGCAACACATAAAGACAACCGCAAGACCAGGGGAAAAATCATAATCCAAATATATTAGTGCCAAAAAATGTCTTCAGAATTCATGTGATGTACAGACACCCAGACAAAATAAAAAAATCCATGTCTGAACACTTTCAGAACTTATTTACATTTTACCACAAAGTAATAACAGGCTGAGAGAGTGTTGAGACCATTGAATTCTGATTAAATACACCTTTTCAACAGGCACACTGCTGATGTAAATAATAATAAGCCTAAATAAATAAATACCAAAGCCATGTCTTATAGGTCTATAATTTTGCCTACTTGTCACTTTCAGCAAACCGTTAGCAACAAATCTAAACACAAAGGCATTCATTTCAAGGCTACTGTTGTGGATTCCGTAAAGTTTTCTATTCTCTTTCCCTGTGCTGTCTTTCCCCTTTTGCTCCCTTCCCCCTTCTCCCAGCTGCTGTCAGTGAGTCCACACAGCGTCCAGGGCTCCATATCTTTTAACAACCTTCACATTCATGATTCCCATAGGGAATGGCATCCAGCTGGTCTGGATCACAACGCTAAGACACGACCAGAGCACAACATCAGCCCTCCACTCCTCTCTCACACTGGAAAGCTTTTCACCAGGAGGGAGGAGGAGACACAGTCAAATAAATCACTTTAGAAGTGGGACAGTCAAAAAAAGAGAGCATAGTCTCCTAGTTTCCAATATATTTACAAATTGTATATATAGATTTGTGAAAACATGTACTAGTTGTCTAGTTACTTGGCTTTCCATACACAGCTTGCGTGATATAACTGCAGATGAAACCGGCACAGTGAAATTATGACCTTGCCAAGCCTGTTTTGGCTGAGCATAGTTTCTGCTTGTCAGACCAAGGGATTCCTGACATAGTGAAACAGTGCTATGCATCTACATGATTTGGTTTTTGCCCCCCATTATGTTTGTTATTTTAAATTTTCTCTATCAATGTTTATCTCTATCGGATCATACCCTGCTAACCGCATTCACCACAGCCTCAGCAGCACAAGCCTCAGGGGCCTCAGCCCTTCTTCTTTGTGACTGCTGAGGCAAGGGGTTAAAATACCACAGAGAGTACACTAACACAGTGGGCGGCCACGGGCCCGCAGCTGTCCACAGCATCACAGTCACGCTGAAACTCACTGCGGTTATATTGGGCAGTGAGAAAGTTACTGAAATATGTTTTACTCTCAACACCATGATGCCATATTTATTATAGCAGAT
Source organism: Hypoplectrus providencianus (assembly GCA_028566105.1). Lineage (NCBI taxonomy): Eukaryota > Metazoa > Chordata > Actinopteri > Perciformes > Serranidae > Hypoplectrus > Hypoplectrus providencianus. Next base: position 12,979,777 of record JAOWBC010001592.1, read on the forward strand.
ATATTTCTACGCTTTAAACATGCTAAATTAAAATCAGCTAGTTGACATACAACTCAGACAGAAAATGAAATTTAACAAGCTTACAGATATCAATCCTTGTCTCCAGTGTTGACAAGGACATCTTCCGTGTATCACAGGACGAATTCTGAGTCTGACAACCTGCACTAAACAACTTCCCTTCAGCCTTTCAGCTTGTCAGTCAGCGCCGCAGAGGTGAGGCCCACCCCTCTTGTGAAACAGAAAACCAATCAGAGTTTGACAATCTCCTGCCACATAGTCACAGAGCAGGCAATTACCTGAATGAACAGAAGCCAAAGGGATCTGCTGTGTGCACTGTGTTTCTGGTGCCGTAGTAAAAGTTGTCTGTGTGCTGGTATTAACATGCTCATCTGGAGCTGCCTGATTCAGTGCCAACTGGGCGCCAGGGGAGAAGGACAGAGAGGGTAAAAGGGAGGTAAAGGGGGGCAGCAAGCATGGGAGACCAGGAGTGTGGGGAGATTAGATGGCTTCTAGTGTCTCCTCCCCACACACAAGGCAGCTAGTGCTCATTTATCAGTGTCTCTGAGAGCTGTCCAGCTGGCAGTGCAGCGCTATCTGTTTATTAATTGAATTAGCCTGCATCCGAAGAGGCCCAAGAGTGTCGGAGTACAGAGGCAGGTCAAAGAGCTCATCTACAAAAGCCTCAGGGGTGATGGTTGCAAGCACGACTGAGACAAAACACAAAAGAAAGGGACCATGCGCGATGAGTAGATCACGCCATTTACACAAAACACAGTTCTCACTGTTGAAGCAAAACAGCAAAATCTTTCACACATTCCAAACAGAACCAAGAGACAAAGGAACATATAGCAAGAAAAGACAACAGACTAAGTGCCAGGTATGATATTAATACCCTCAAACAGTAGAGCTAAAAAACACAGTTCAAATCAAGTGAAAAGAGAAAACCCTTACCGGGATATAGACTTATTCCTGAGGCTATCTCTGAACAAGTGTCTTCTGCTGCTCCATCTGGAGTTGAGACTCAGTTAAACCCACCTCAGCCAAAACTTAAGTCTTTGTATCCAGAACCACAGTGACGCAACTACGGGACGTTAGCAGAGCGATGATGAGCAGGCTGTGATTCTTAAACACCTTCATCAGCTCCCTAATGACTCTTTAACACATGGTTGTATTTCCCCTAGACTACGCTAAGCACAAGAACTTAACCACCACGTTCATTTTACTCTAATAACACACACACACACACACACACACAC
>JAOWBC010001592.1:12999357-13016855 GCA_028566105.1 Hypoplectrus providencianus
CCCTGAAGCTGAACTTCAGGCACTATAATTCTCAATCTGGAAAGAGGACAGCTAGCCTGTGAAGTGTCCGGCTAGTTCAATGTGTGGGGAGTTCCTGTGGAGAGACCCTGTGCACGGAGCCTTTGGTTGGCCCTAATGCCTTCCTGTGGAAGCCCCGTTCCTCAGTGGAGGGGTTTCCTCAACCCATTTTCCTGCTGATGTGAACATTTCCACATTTCTCTCGTGAGAATCTACTCATCCTATTCATGTGTTCGGATTCCACTGTCGTAGTAAACAAGATGCCTCTGTAGCTTAAGCCAAGAGACAACCTCTGGGTCTGAAAAGTGAGGCTAGTGGGGAAATGCCTTAAGCGTGTGGGGTTACACTGAGTGACACATGCAAGTGGTCCGCCTTCAAGCAGGAAAAACGTGGCAAAAGTTTGTCAAATTACAACTAAACTGTTACAAAGTTGCAATGTGTTTTTTGAAACTACAAAGTATAGTATCCTGATACATATTTGATTGGGGTTGCATTTTTGACAATTTGAACTGAGTTTAGTGGATCAGTCATCCTATCAAACCAGCCTCACATGAGAAAAATAATTGGCGCCCAATTGGAGCCCAAACTGGGTGGAAATCTGTCTGAATGGGAGAGTGATATATCTGCCACAGAAAATACAACATGGGTTCTGTAGATTGTTTTGGTTTTCAGGCTAGGCAGCTCCACTGGCTGCAAAAAGAAGTCTAGGAGAAAATGACTCTATTTTTCATTTGATTTGTTACCTTGGTAAAAGTGTTCCAAAGAGGCTGTAGTCATAATGACTAGTCTTTAGTCCTCATCAATAGAGCAAGATCTTTATTGTGTAAATTATGGCTCCAATTAGAGAAGAATATACAACCAAGCAAGGTGTGCGTCAGGCCGTGGCAGTTGTGATTGACAAGTTGCAACCTCATAGTTAACAGTCCGCTTAATTTAAGCAGTCTATGGTTTTACCACACACAAGTGCTGCTTGGGTGTGTGTCAGATAACCGCAGCTGAGACTAACGTGCCATTCTGTGGCTGAAAACCACCGCCACATGGCACACCAGCTCTGATGAGTTTTAAATGACAGGTAAACTCAGGTGAAGCAGGCCCAGCAAAGTCTCTGTTACTGGCAGTGATTGCTGCTCCTCCAAGAGGGTGAAATTCCATCCTCGTCCTCGACAAAGAGCCTGACGGGGTGTCAGTCAGGCTTAGTGATGGGCCTCCCATCCAATATTCACTAGCTCCTCAAGCTGTAAATCTACACAGGACAACCTCAACACAGCAAAGGCATAACACTGAGCCATCTCAATGTCTAAGTTGCTTGCCACAGGTCTGGTTTACAGTAACAAAGCCCTGGCACAAGTTTGAAGGTGGTTGGGGTTAAGGGATAAGGAATGAATGAGGTCAGTGGACGGTCTCCATGAGGGAAAAGGCGTATAAATGTTTGTGTGTGGTAATGATTATGTTCTTAATATATAAAGCCGAAAAGTCACTAGAGGGAAAGACATTACCCTCAAAACCCATGATGGTTGGTGGGGTTTGTAAAATCACACAGCCTTACTACACACAGTATGCAGTCATGGATCACGAGGGTCTGATTATGCCTGTGATTAAAAATGCTTTAAACTCCATGAACTATCCCTTAACCGCTAAACACTGTAGAGAAATAATAAAGCAGCACACCACAAAGATGCAGTTAATATTGTTTCTGTATGTGCTTGTTATTATACACCTGTAGCATGGCAGAGACAGAGCTCTAAGGTGGTGGATGACATTCCCATACAGTGAAAGGAACTATTTTCGAGCATGAAATGTTAAACCGCTGTAAAAGCAGTCACAGCTAAGGCTTCAACAATGACCTCATCTTGTCCTCTGGGACCCTCTTTGGCATGCTCTGCTGTGGGACAATACTGACAGCAAAACATGAATCGCCAACCACACACACACACACACACACACACACACACTGCTCCAAATGTAACAAAACACTGTCATTACCTCAGAGACTACGGAGGGATGACAATCAGCACGGACACAAAAGGTCCAGGCAGAGCCCGAGGCTGCCGCTAGAACAGGGGCGCACACGGGGTGAGAGGATACACCTCGAACTCTGCCCTCCTCAGATAATTTTCAGTCTGTCAGCAGTTCTTAACAGTGCCTCGGCCAGAGCTGGGACCAAGTCATTGTTTTGCAAGTCATGTATACTTGCACTCAAGTCCCAAGTCTCAAGTACTCAACTTTGAGTTTCAAGTCCGAAACGAGTCTTTTTGCAATATTAAACATTTCAAATGAAACATTAACAATAAAACAAAAAAAATCACAAGTAAATTTAAAGAAATGCAAAGATAAAAACACAAACAGTTCTTGCCTTTCCTTCTCTTCCAAGTCATATGAACTATTTTTTGTATCTTTTTCAGTATTCTGATGGATTCTTCAACTAGTTACTCACCCTATCTGTCTGTTGGTGGATGGAGCCTGAGTGATGACGGAGCTGGACTGAGGAGAGGGCAGGGCCTGCTGGATCACTATGCTGGTATCATGGTTGCCCATCCGTGAGTGGGACTGCTGGTGCTGGCCTTGGCCTCCCTGGCCGTGCAGTGAGATGCTCTGTGACGAGGAAGAGGAAGTAAGACACAAGTTCATGAATCTGTCAAGAGTAACACATCCTTCCCTTCAAGCTGTATTTTCATCACAGCTCAAGTATGACAACTGTTTGAACGGATGATGAGGAGCTATGTAAACTATCATGCACTGGCTTTTTCTGAGTTGAGGAAACATTGAGAGTCTACTCAAGACCAGGTTTCTTCGTTGTTATTTTCCCAGCAGGGTGACTTGTTTGTTGTACCTCTGATGCATGTCCCAGCATATACAATCTAAAATTACCCTTAACGGTAGCTAACAATGTACAGTATTTATGAGCTTGTCAGCATATCTTGGCATAAAACAAACAGCAAGTTCAAGGCATTTGCATTGAGTCAAATGTAACACAGCCACTTGAATGATTAAATATAAAAAGGAGGATGCAGGCGGTCACAAAATTTAAGAAATGGTTAACCTGACAACAAGTACTGACCTTAAAATGTGCACATCACAGTTTAGGAAAGGAAAAGAAAAAAACGACTGAATCACTTACTCTTCTACACATATAGAGTGTATGTAAATTAATATTAGACTACTTAATATTCATATTGGTCAATTGATGTTTTCCCAAAGTTTCAAGCTTTCACTCCTCATCCATGCTTATTGTGCTATGCACTCCCAGAGAGTCTTGCTCCGACTCGCCTCCTGCTGACTTAGCAGAGCCTCCCATCATAAACCACACAGGCTGGGGAGGCTAGACAAGGCTGACCTGAGCACAGACGAGCTCCAGAGCCAAACCACCCAGACGACAGCTTAGCTACAGCGTGCACTGCACATCTTTTCAGACATTAGATAAGCAGTCTGTCTTGTGGTGATTTGACGACTACCCATGTTTCAGGTGCAGGTGCCTCAGGGTGGATCTATAATGCATAAATGACCACGTCTTTTGACGAATGTGAGAATGTCTGGACAGGTCTTTTATTGCTGTCACAAAAGTTGTCTCAGGGGTCTGTCTGTACGTCTGGGAAGAAATAGGACTCCTTCCCTGAGAGATAGCTGGAGAGCTGTTTGAAGTTACAGGTGGAGAACCCGATCTCTTTTCTCCTCATCTGTGGTGGGTGACAAATCTCCACCTGCTAGCCCTGCCTGTCACTGTCAACAAGACTGATGGGGATCGGGGAGAGTGGCGTCTGGGGCACGACAACGGCTGGATTTCACATGCATTCAAACACATGGCTACACTTTGGATTAAAAGGACAAAATCTGACAGAAGCATCAGATGTGTGTAGATAGCTGTGGTTATTCGCTTTTTAAAGAGCCAGCAGAGTGTGATTACATGAGGTTTAGGTGTTTTTGAATCTATTAAAAGTATGCGCATTAGCTCATAGTGTGTGGGCTAACTGTTAGTGACATGACTGATGATAGCTAAAGATAACAGCTCATAACTATCTGACCTGACCCCTGTGGGTGGCTGTGGGTTCACCTAGGATTCTTTTTCAGCCTTAATCTTTGTTCCCAGCGCTGCAGTACCTGTTTACTGTCCTCTTCTTCCTGGGCCTTGCAAAACTCCTGCTCAATGGAGCAGTCCAGTTCACTGAACAATCCCACCTCCTCACAGTTCTTTAAGAAGCGTGTTGGTGTTGGCGTCTGGTCTGGAAATCAAGGAAAAGTTTATTTTCTTTTGGCTTAGAAATCACCTACTTTTTATAGTTTGTATTTGTCAGGCTGTACATGTACGATAATAATGGGCAGCAAAACACTACAGCACAACGCATAGAGCAGCATGCTAAACAATTTTCAGCATTCTTCAAACTTAAGGGTCTGTGTACAAGAATAAACATGAATATTACAATGTTGGCTGTGGATACAATTCTTGAAAACTGACTTGTTGAAAACATTCGATGTGTGGCTGACTCAAGAATTGTATTATACTTGAGAATGTTTGAGTCTTTCAAAAAACCTGGCAACCTGTTGACTGAAACATTAGAGTTAATGATGAGTTAATCATGCAACAGGTTAACTCTGTATTATGCTCATTTTAAAAGTCTATGGTTATATGTCAATACCTTGTTTAATAACTATATTATGTGTCACATGTGCTCCTTTGTATAACAGACAATGTTTGCTTTTCGGCTATTGGCATTTTTTATGTGTGTTTCTTTGCTGTATTTCTATACTGCTCTTCAAAATCAATACACAGTTGCAAAAAAACAAACATAAATGTTAGCTTGAAGCTAAATTTCATCTGCAGTGCCATGCCAAGCCACAATGAAACACAATGTGGGCACAATGAAGAAGCAACTCTAAACAAACAGGGCACATTACGAGAAGTATTAGAAGGACTTTACATACACCCTCTTACAAAGACGTACAGTGCATGTCAGACAAATTAAAAGCAGAGATTTCAATTCACATCAACAGATTTGGCCATTTGTTTTTCTTTTATTGTGTAAATTTCACTGTTTAACCTTAAATTTGCTACATTAGTTGTCTTTCCCTTTGTTTTCTATTTTCTAATCCCACTGATTCAGCTTGATGTTAAGATTCTACTTATTTTTATGTATGTGGGCCCCTTTTCTTCCACTACTACAAACTGTCCTTAAGAACTAAAGTGTAAAGAATGTACACTGTGGTTGCCTATTTGTAGTTATTTTAAGAAGACATAACTTCCCTTCCGTTAGCGCGAGAGAGAGAGAGGGAGAGAGATACTGCGCTTGACAGCCCCATCATTTCAGCTGATAAAGTACAGATCCCACCTACTGAGTGGGGGTCTCATTTGTTGAGCTTTGTTGAGCTGCGGTATTCAACTTGACGTTGTGGGGGGTGCGCAGAGATCAGGTTTCAGACAGTTGAAGGTGATTTTAGGATCAGGCTTGTTTCAAAGGCTAAAAGCATACTTCATGCTCTGTTTATCCATTCTGGCTAGACTTGGGATTGACTCAAACTTTCATCATGACCTGTGCGCCCAAAATATATATTTTACTACAAATATACTTTTTTTCCATTTTGACCAACTCAAGACCTTAAAATAAAAAGGTGAGTAATGTCCTTTTTTAGTTGAGGATCAAAACTAGTCTGAGTCAGAGGACCAGGAGGTTAACTTTAAGTCAACAACACCAGCTGTAAAACTTAAAAAGAAGACACTTTTGTTGGCCAGTTTAGAGCATATTAGCAAGTGTGACTGAGCTGTAACTTACAGTATAGACACTGACTATTTTATCCTGAGGTCTCAATAAGAGAAATGGTCAGAGCCGTAACTCAGACAACAGGCGATAAGAACACCCGGCCTAGAAAATCCGATCCTGCTGTCCAGTGAGTGTAAATAATAAAGAAGACACAATCTCAGCGGCGTGGCCGGAGCGGGCCCTGGAGTGTTCCCTGGCTGTGTTCTAGGAATGAGGATCTGTACATATGGATTCGCCTTGGTTTGACACTCTCATAGACAGTACATAATCTATGATTTGATGTTTCTTTGAACAGTAGATTAATGTGCTCATTGGCATGTCAACCGAAGTTTATACACCCAAACATCCATAAAATCTCTTATCCACTGCCTGTTTTTGCTTTTGTTGTTTTTACTTTCCAAGTCACCTTTTACTTCTTCACCAATCAGAGAGAAATATTGTACTTTTTATTTCAAATTAGGATTTTTACAAATTGGAAAAAAAGTTGACAGAACGCACTTTTAATTAGGTAACTAAGGACTTTTACTTGAGACTAATCGAGACTAATGACACTTTTGATGACGGGAAAATGCTAATCGCACTTTAGCTTGACATGCTGATTTCTGCAGTCATGCGTCAGCGCCTGCTGAAGTGCGTGTAAGTGGTATGCACTGAATAGCGCTGAGCTGCAAGGAAACGTGTGTCATATGATTTACATTACTGTAAACAACTGGTATAGACACGCCATACGGTTTTGTGATGATAGCCAAGTGTGTCTGAGCATGAGTCACTGAGAAACACCTGCAAATGAGTTCCCCGTGAACCCTGCTGAGGTAGTGTGTGAGTGTGTATTGATGTAGCCGTAACTCACCTGATAACATGTTGTCGTTCTTTATGGAGGGGAACTTAAGGGTCATCTCATGTTTGTGTCTATGTATCATCAGATGGTCCTCGGTGGGGAATCGCTGTTGAGTTTAAAAAAAAAAATGACTCAAAGATTTGTGTGCACAAAAACAAAGATTATTAAAGAAAAAATAAATGTTAGCATGAGCTTTAACCCCAAATAGCATTCACTGTTATTCACTATTTAAAGCATGCATCCTAAAGAGCAGCAGCTCTGGTGGTGACTTCAAAGAGTTTTAATTTCACACTTGCAGCGTTATTTAAAGTTTGTGTTTCACTCAGTCCCATGCTATTCTGTTTCTCCCTTATGGTGGAGCAGTAACCCACTCCTCAGGCCTCCTCAATGTACACCTCTTCATATTACAGACACACACGCACACACACACACACACACACACACACACACACACACACACACACTGTGCTGTGTTATTTTGTCTCGACACACTCACCTGAGAACAGCCAGGAGCGTTGCACACATACGGCCTTTCCTGGTCTGAGTTCATCACTCTGGCCACCTTCTCATAAAACTACACAAAAAAAGACAAAAGGAGAAAGCGGAGAGAGGAAGTGAATGACTTGAGTTTCCCCCGCCTGCGTCCAAGAGGAAAAATACACTCATTGTGTCACGCTACACATGAAAATGGCCACTGCACCTGAAACAGCTGTGTGCTTATTCTCAGCAATAAAACGTTTTGTCAGACTACAGTATTCTAGGATCCACTGAAATAACAACAAGGCCATGGGTCATAAAAAGACTGGAAACACTGGATTCAATGGGAAAGCATTTAAATAGTCAGACATACTTTAATAGCTGGATTGTTTTTTATTGCTATGGTTTTAATACACACAATTATAAACACTTTAATCTGTTGTAAAGCAATTCATGAACCAAAACAACAAGACAGTAATGTATTGCAATACTAGTCTTTCATGATTAATTAAAGCTCATCTCAAAACAACATTTTCAGCATAAACTTGGATGAAAATTACACAATAAACCATGATTAAAATTTGAAATCAAACCCTATTTACAACAAGGTGTTTTTAAATGTTTATTCTCACCACAAAGCTGCACAATCTGGTCTAACACATCTGAAAAATTACCGCCGCTGTAGTAATGTGAACTCATTTACTTATGCAGTGAGACTAACTGAACTTCAAATGCCGGGCATGTTTCAGTCAGCGATAATCTAATAATTCAGTTAAGTAATATTCAGCCGGCGGAGCAGCACTGCATGAGGGACAGACTCAAGGTGCTGTTTATTTGTCCTAAAAAATCAACTTTAAAAACATTTGTTTACCTGCAGCTACTGCCAAATCTGTGCTCGGTAAGTAATTGCTCAGTACACAACAGCCATAGCCATGCATCTTAGCTGTCAAATGTTCAATGGCTTCAGTTACTATTTAAGATCCTTTAATAATTTAGAGTGATTAAAAGGGGATACACTTTTCCAAAAGAGGAGGCCTTTGCACATCTGCTCTTTTGAAAAATATCAAATAAAACAAGAGTCATGTAAAAATTAAAGGCCAACTAATTCCATAGATATCCTGTTCCCTGCTTATAAAAATGAAATCATGCACATAAGGATGTATTTTGCATTTAGCTTTAAAATGTATTGAAAACAGCCTGACTATATTTATGATAGAACTTCAGAGAGAAAACAACAGGTGCATTTTAACAGCTTTGACTAATCATTGCATTTAAACAGTATCTATAGAGGCATTGCTCTATTACTGTAGGCACAAAATGTAGAAATACATTTATTTGACATTTTTATAAGAAAGCTTCAACAGATTGCATTGAATCTCTAAAAGTATGAGAGCTGCTTAGTACCACAAGCTTACTTATCCCATTTATTCTTAAATCAGATATTTCCTTTTATTTATTTATTTATTTATTTATTTATTTATACAATTGTGTACTATATTTTAGTCAACCATTTCTTATTAGAATGAAATAGGAAACATTTAAAATAAATTAAAATAGAAAAAATGTTTTTCTGTATTCTATACCATACTTATACTAAATTAATGTATGGAATAGTATTATTTTAGTATACTTTGAACTGAATCTGACTTCTGTATTTCCGTTATTTCAAGATCCTGTCATTGTTCAGCATGATGACAAACACATGCAGACGCTACAGATACCCAGCACTTTCTGACAGATGTTTTAATAGATGTTATGTGACATGTATTAAGGAAGTCTTTATTAATCCACAGCCATAGCACCGCTCCCAGGGAACATCTTTAACTTCTGACAACCTTCCCGCTATTGACTAACTGAGTCAATAACGGGAAGGTTGTTAACACTGAACTAGCAGATGTTTTGGTATGGGACATGCAGACTGTTGGCCCCTGTGAGGTTTGAATTAAAGTGCCAGAGTGCCTGGAGTTATGGGGACTCATTTTGTAGTCTAATAAGTTGAATAGGCATTTAAAAATAGAGATGTGCCAATACTGGTATTTAGTTTGGGTCCAATTCTAGCAAAAAAAAATACTGGATCTTAAAGAGGATAATCCTAATCATTTCTTTAGCCAGAACTATCACTTAAATGCAAACTTAAAATCTAAGCAGCAGCCATATGGAGACATCACTCAGACTGTAACTCAGAAGAGCAGCCTTGTGAAAAGGTTTAAATAAAAAGAAGCGGTACTGTTGCGTAACTGAGTCATATTGTGGGTTATGTATTTATTTCACATACTGAGCAGGATTGGCAGACAAACAAGACTGTAGTATATGTATTCATAATGATGAAATGAATAAAAGCTATGGAGCTATTCCAACAAGCTATCAGAGTAAATGAAAATATAAGGTAGGACAGCTGACAGGTGACTATAAAACAGTGTGTCTCTATCATGATAGCAAAAAACAAAATTCAAAAGAACAAATGTGAAGATCGAAAATGTACAGACAATAATGCAACATTTTTATCTGTTGTCTCCTTCTATCTTTCTCATGTAGCACTGCTTGAATCCCATCATAACAAATGGTTAAAGGGGTCTATTAAGAGCTAATAAATTAATCATCAGCCCTAGGTGATTAGTTTACTGTAAGCTCTTGATAATGACTAGAACATGTCATTTTCTGTAGCACTGACACTTCACCCACCCAACACATACAAAACAAAGGTTACTACCCTACTTTTACCTGCCACCGTCATCACTTCATGAACCCAAGTCGTAGCCGAGCGTGTCACATGCCGAGCATGAATACCTTCATACACTATGTACATGTGTGTCTTTTTCATGGGTACAGACTATTTCCTCAAGCACAGTCAAAACACTCAAATATTGTGTTATGCTAAGCAGTGCTGTTTTCCTAACAAGCTGTACTTCATGAGCGAGCCTGCAGAACAGGGTCTGGACAGGGTCTCTCTGTCAGGGAGCAATGAGCCCTGGTCTCTCGTTCTGTCACCAGTTCACTCCGTCTCTACGACAGGGCCCCTTAAAAACTCACCTGGTTTCCTTTGACACAACAAACACAACTAAACACTGCTTATCCTTACTCTTACCTTGGACTAGACCCAGGGTGATGGCAAGCACAAATCCAAAACCAGCACTTGGAAATGTCTGTGAACATGTCGCTGATTTTCTCAACACTTTAGGTTACACTGATGTTTTGTACATTCTCACTGTGACTGTTGTTTTCAGGCTTTCTTCCTTAACACCTGCAAGACTATGAGTCACTTTATTTAAATAGAAAAACTTTACAATAAATTGGCATCACCATAAAGAACTAAATATGAGGGGAAAAATTCCCTGACTATGAAAACAGATGCAAAGACATTACTTTTTACCTTCCTGTTTCTAAAATAGGACTTTTGGGTCATTTCATCACATTTACCAGGAAATTCGAACCACATGACACATAAAACTTTTTACCCATTAATTCTGTGAATGCCTCTGTGAATTATCCAACAGCTTTCACACTTAAAATTATCAGTACTCAACGCCCCTTTGCTTGGAAGAGCCACTTGGCTCTCATTTGATATAGATGTTTTAGTTTAGCAGAGGAAATTTGGTTACACTTTACATTAACTATATCCTGATGTGTGCGAGGGGAAGGATTAGGGTCCGGAGTTCGATTTCAAGAGGAGCTGGGGAGGAATTCTCCAGGTAGACCACATATTAGAATTTAAACAATATGGTGAGGAAAAAAGGGGTTGGGGTGCAAAGGCATATGGGGTTAAAGCAAGCACAAACATGCGCAGCCATTCAAATCCCCAGATCCCCATAGCCTGGGCCTTTGACAGCACAAGTTCAAGGTAGGATCACGGCGAACCCTGAGGCAGGGAACATGGCCTTCTTAGACAATGTCTGCCCTGAACTTCTGCTCTTTAGGTGAGCGCATGACACAAAGACAGCTGTGATGTAAACCTCAAGACCTATCAATTACTAGTCTCTTCCACAACATGTAAACTCATAACAAATAGCCTACAGAGAAGCCGCCTCACTCACCTCGACACTTACACCACTCACATTATTCTTACTCATAAAAGGATTTGCACTTTGTTCTCACAATGTTTGAAAGTCCCACAATGTACTTGTGTGAAAAATGCACATGGAAAAATAATCTGCACAAGACTTTTTACTTGTGGCCAAACTGTTGATCGATGTTTTACGTTAGGTTTTATGTTACGTTTTACGTCTTGTGTTTTTCTTTTTTTATACGGCTCCTTCCTATTAGTGCAATTGCCAGAGGAATGTTTCACCTTGGGCACATGCAACAAACAAATAAAGGTCACATTTCATTTCTGCAATTTGCCGCTGGACTGCTATCAAGGTGAACGCTGTGTAAAATATGTAAAGAATTAGAACTGTATCAAGGTTACTAAATAACTCAAGTTATCCAGTAAGTCTGATGTAGAGTCAGTGAGTTTACAGTCATTGCTTTTTTTGTATGTAAATATTAATTTAAAGGTATTTTTTCATTAGTTGGCTTCAGTAGAATTACTGTAAGATGTTGATACAACTAAAAATATTAATCATGTTTTGGGCTATTATCATTAAGTCATTATTATTTATATTATATTAACGGATAAAATGTTTTTCCAGTTATTCATGCAGAAAATTCAAATATACATGTATTTATTAAATGTGTGTTAATCTTCCAAACCTTTTCATAAACAGTTGCTTTCATAAACTTTAACTTTATTATACAGAAGTACAGTATGTGCCTTTTCTTGAAACCATTAAAAAAATAAAACTCAGTCTCAGTCAGTATTAGGCTAAGTCATTAAAATAATCAAAGTCAAACTTAAATAGCTTATTATCAGCAGCTATTAACACAGCTGTTAAAAGGCTTGCAATAAAGCCGGAAGCCTCCACATTAATCTGATGCACGAGAAACAAGTGGTTATTGATAGTGTTGTCACATAAACATAATGACAGCTGAGAGTAATCAAATGATTAAAACATCTTTCTTTTTTTTCCACAAAGCGCGCATCGTCAGCACAACCTTCCTGAAAGTAACCCTCAACATCTCAGCGGTTAATCAAATATCGACTGGCCTGCAGAATGACGTAATGTTGGTCACATTGCTGTTCACGAGAAAAAGGAACGTAAATTTTCTAGTAACAGGGGCATCACTCTTTTTCTGTTTAACTGGTATGACAGCAAAACCACCAGGACTATCATTTTCCACACAATCGCTGGCAAACCGCAGCTCGCAGAGTCCGGGACCAACGTCGGCTCTGCGTATCCCGAGATGGGACAGGCATGGCAATGATGCAGGCATCCAGCTCCGGGCTAAGGAGCGAATAGGAAAAAAAAACTGGAAGACGTGCCAAATTGGTGTAAAGTGCAATGAAATTCATCCTTTGCATTGACTCGATCTTTTTTTTATTGAGACGGGTTTGCGATTAATTCCTGCAGACAGTTTCCGCTGCTACCTGACAGAGCAGCAGCAGCTGCAGCGGCGGCGGCGGCAGCACTTGACTCCGCGTTCAACTTCAACAACAGTCAACAGATAGGCCACAGCACGGGCAGCGGAGTGAGATGACAATGCACGGACTCTGACAAAACTAACATGATCGCCTTTCTGTGATACTAGTACGCATCAGTAAATTAAAAAAAAAAAAAAACAAAGAAGAAAAAAAAACACATCTCGACCAGGACTGCTGAGGCGAACAAGAAAACAAGCTGTTGCATGAAAAAAGGAAGAGAAAAGTAACAAGGATCGCTTTTAACAAACACAACAAACCTGCAGGGGCGCGTGCACGGTCCTCTGCATGGTGGCGTGAGGTTTTCAACTTACCAAACAAGTGTAGAAAATGTGAAGCAGTCTCTGAGAAGAAACCACGTTGGACTGAGAAAAGATTACAATACGATCTATTTAGAGAAGCATAACGTCACCCCCCGGGTGACGTCACGTGGGATTCCTGAACTTCTAAATCATTGCGGTCCGCTTAGAGGCGGCGCGAGCGGGGCGGGGTTTGCAAATGTACACCCAGAGGCATGGACGGACACCGCCGGACCTGGGGTGGGTGTGGTCCAAAGTCGGAGCTTCTGTACTGACCAATTAGACATGCAAATAAGCGTTGTGCATCTTCTTAACTGTCTCGTGAGCATGGCAACAGGACTTCACTAAGCAATGCAATGACAAGACTCAATAACTCACTTTGTCACTTGAAAGACAAGACGCGACAAACCGCCATTTCTATGGCCAGTTTGAGTCACAATGAGCTAATTTAATGTACTTTTTTCTTTCAGCCATCTATGATGAAGACACTGCTCTGAGTAAACAAAAAACTCTCCTTTAAACCAGGCCGTTGTTTGGGAGTTTTAAGGGAGTTTACCAAATTTTTTGAGTCAGACTAATTTCCATTGATTTGGTTCCACAAAGCAATTTCAACATAGATCCCAGCATAAATTGCCTTAGAAATTGAGCTTGAACTATGTTGAACTCACTTTATTAAATCATATCAACTGAGACTGACTCAGCCTTACTAAAATAAGCCTGTCTTATTAAGGACACTCGCTGCCTGGACCCCGAAACTGCAGCTGCTAAATGAAATCCAACCATCATTAATTGGATTATTTACACCTCTGTTTTTCCTACTGTGAAATGTAAAAAAAATCTTCTGTGAAAAAGGTATACTGGATTGGATCAGTGGATGGATACAGACAGCATACAATATTTGCCAGAAGGAAATTAAACTAAGCTTTTCAATTACACTTCAGCACATTCATGTTGAGAGGGAATATTTTAATGCAATATTAAGCAATGAGGACCAGCCACCTGTGTGTCCAGGTGGCTGTCTATTACTGAGTGACAGTAGTGGCTGGAATAAGCTGCTACAGGGCCTGAAGGCAAAATAAAGCTACTGGGCCATTATTTGCCCCCAATTTCCCCCTTCCCTTGTGAAATGTGTAAATCTTTCCTATAATGCTATGCTATATGATAGTACAGGTATGGTAATGTGATGAAAAACAAATCAATTTAGAAATATATAACATGCAATAGAAAACTGAAATGAAAAACTTCTTCAAACTAGAACTTCTCTCAGGTGCATCAAAAAGTTCAGTAGATCATGAAGAAAAATGAAGAAAATCCGAAAGGACTGCAAGACAGTCTATTTTGCAGGGCTATATAGTTGTCACAGCATTGGTGACGGATTTCAAAGCATCTTAATATATTTAGCTTCATTGTCAGGGCCTGGGCAGTTTGATTGTTTTGCTGCTGGTTTCTTTTCATACAGTCAATCAAAACCTTTCCAAAATATATCTCTCATTTATGGGTTTTGGCAGATCTTAGATGAATCATCAGGCTTCACTTGCAAATGCATCAAACATGCAAAACCCAGTTGTTCCACTCTGCCTATCCTAAAATGTGTGCCTTAGCTACAGCACACTCGAAGAGATTTAAACAGCTTTGGAGTACAAAGCATTTATGTTTGAGATCCGTATGACCTGCTGGTGCCAACTGGCTATGATTTCTTGGGCCACAGACACCGGTAGTGAAGCCATCCTCGGCTTCAGGGATTAATGACTCCTCACACATTGAGAAATGTTTACCTCTCGCCTGCGACCACTCCAGTAGACGCACTAAGAGCTCTGTCACTGAAACAATAACGCAGTCTGAAAAGCCCTCATAATTCAGAGCTTCTCCGCCTCTGTCTTTTAACCAGGGCTTTAATCAACGTTTATGACATCCTTTTGTCTCTTTATTGCCAATATATTTCCCACCCAATCCAAACATTATGCTCCCACAGGAGCAGCCTATTAACGTTGGAAAGAGCCGATACAGTTTGGGTCAGTGACCCACACTAAAGCGGATTTGATCTATATTATACTAAACCTTTTATTATTATGCCTTTGTGCAATGCTTTTGAGTAAGATCACCTTGGGAAGATTAGCACCAGTGGGGATGCTTTGTTGCAGCAGGTTCAAAAGGTGAAGGAGGCTAAATAACAAAAGTGTCATACAGGTTTTCAATTTGTAAACAATATATTGAAACACCATCAGGAATATTTTACCTTGCACAACAATTGAAGATGGAAAGTAGATGTTCAGACGAATGGAATGTTACTGTAAAACATTGTTTCCTGCTCTCCATATACCTTAGACAGTTGTGCCTGCAGGGATGGAAATGTAGGGCCCTTGGTATTAAAACTGCATGCCATTCCACATTACAACACCTCATCAAGACGAGTAAAATGGCATTCACTTTTATGCGATTGTCAATCAAATAAACTTAACTTATCCAAAAACTTAAGATGGAAAAATATTTGCTGCATACTGTCTCAAAAGGGCACACGAATAAGAAAATATTACTGATCCAGTTTTGCAGACGTAAAAAATATTCTCCATGCAGCTTACAGAGTACAGTCAGGAGACCTGAAATATTTTCTCTCCTGTGTTTATGATTGAAGAACAGACACAAAGTATACAATCCTTGATCTGTGAAACAGGTGGAAAAAAACACCATTGAATGGGTAAAACCTCTGATCAGTCTTAGTTATACATTTAATACATTGTGCTAACTTCGAGTGGAAAGAATATCTGTAAATGTAATATTACAGTAATGTTCTATAACTTGCTTACAGGCAATATAAATCTGAACTTGGAGAACTCAATTGGAAGTAAACATGTATGCTTTTAGACCTGTTAGAACGGAAAAGGAGGTAGAGGTCAACTTCAGCCTCGTGTGGCCAAAATGAGTATTACAACAACAAACCCTATCCTGACAAAAAAGTTCACCTGCCAAAGGTGATCCTGGATTATCATTTACCTCCCTGGTAATGATAATGCTGCTCAATATTTTGTTTATACACCTGCAATGACTGACTAGCAAGTTTTGTTTTGGTTTTTTTTTGGAAAAAGATGCAGGCTTAGCTCCATTTGAGTTGTTTTAAGTTAGACTTAAAGTTATTTTTTAATCATTTTAGTTTCTGAACTGCTGAGAAGGATGTTTTAGTTTTTCAGTGATTAAAGATTAAGACATATTGAATAATGATGCAGAACCCAGCACTTGCTACTAGTACTGCCAAAGTATGACACTGTGCACATTGTTTATCAAAGTCTGGGGCGGGCTGCAGAAAAATATTTGTGTTACTCTGATTAAGAGAATCATAAGTAATTAGTCATGCCCTGCTCCATGCTCTATGTCGTAGCAAATATGAAAGTTGCTTCACTACCCTGCAAAACAGATTTGAACCCTGGGACACTAAACACCTCTCATGGTGGAACTGGGAGCCTAATTCAACAAAACATATGTGCTGGGAGGATTTCAGTAGATAACCCCAGTGACATTCCCGCACTCAAACACTCAACCCTGTAACATTTACATTAGGTGGCTGGTGAATGGTGCTGTCTATGTGATGACTTATGACCGAACAGGACAAGTCCTCTGTGCTCAGCATGTGTGTGTAAGAGCACTTTTTTCTGATTTGGCCTTCTTTATGTGTTAAAACTAGATTATTGAGGTCATTTGTAAAACCATTTAGATTTTTTTTTTCTGGCCAGCATTTGAAAAAGTTCATAATAACTCAATGTCTTTAAAATTTATATAACAACATTGCAAGGATATTATTTTGAATTGGTCAGTAGAGCAGTTTCTCATTGTGTTATTTCTTCCTTCATAATTCACTTTGGCCTGCAAAACTTTCTGTTTTATGATTACTATTCATAAAAAACACATTTCTATATTGTGGTTAAATAACATTTTCAGTAAATCTCGAGAGCAGAAAAATTACAAATGCACTTATTATTTCTATTTATATTGTCAAGTTGAAGAGTAATGATCTGTGCTATCAGGCACAACCATCAATAAATAACCAAGGATTAGCAATGCCAGCATCTTAGACGAAAGCCATCATTTACCTAAAACAAGAGACCATGTGTGATGTAATTCTTTCAAAGTAAAATGTGAAGTCTACTCAAGCTGAACTGGACACCAGATTTACCATCACTTCGATGCCTGATCTGAAAATGGGCTGGGCTCAATGATGGTCGACTACACGATTACCAGGTATAAACTTAAAGCTATTAATAGTCAATTGATGCAAATAAATCACAAGGAAAAAAAGATTAAAGGACTTTGAGTTAGTTAGTCTTATTACTATCTTTGCATTGCCACTGTACGCACACCAGTGATGTATTCTGACATTCTGCAGACATCCGTTATTGTCTTGCAAGTGATTGCATCACTCCCTCTCCTCTACTGAAAACAGACAGGAGAAAAACTGTTCGTAAAGAACAAGACACAAAATATTTCATGAGTTGCTCTGAGAAGCCACACATCAGCTGAGTTGTTCACTTTCTATGAACTGAAAATGAATTCCATACCCAATTGAAAATTGGTCACTTTTATGAGTGAGAGCATCCAATAAATAAAAATGG
>JAOWBC010001592.1:13022563-13048969 GCA_028566105.1 Hypoplectrus providencianus
CAGTTCAGGTGATTTGAATGACTTGATTCAGGTGTGCTTCTGCTTGGCTGGGACAAAAACCTGCAGCCACAGCGGCCCTTTCATGTACCAGTTTGAGACCCCTGGTTTAGGACTTTGACTTTGCTTTATGACCAGGGCCGTAACAAGTGTTATTGTTAAATTGATTATTACTACTATACAGGAGTGCTCCTCCTGACAACACTGTAGTCAACAGCACCACCTCTAGTTCCTAAGCTGCACAACAATAAGAACTCCCTGTGTGTGGAGTTGGGACATCATTATAGGTTTAGCTATGAAACATTTATTTACCTCAGATTCTTTTTGTAATGTGTTTTTTTTTTCTGTTTGGAAAAATTCTGATTTATGTTTATGTTCAATTAATCAAATATTTGTTTTAATGAAAAATGCGGTTATTTCTGACCAATTTCTGATCCTATAAAGCACTTTATATTGGTATTAAAATTCCAGTCAATTCAATTAGTCTCCATTCACTTTATCATGGAATATATAAAAAAAATTGAAGCCATGATTATCAATACAGAAATTTACTTTTGACTTTATTTATTGACTTTTTGATTTTTGACTATTTTACTCCCATGCTCTATATTGTCATGTCCATATATCTAATTGAAGTGCATAAAAGTTAACAGAGTCAGAAACTTTAAATTATTTTACTATTATCATTTATATTTTACATATATACAATGAACATTACATTTCTGCTAAGTGCTAAAGCATTTCTATCTTTTAACAAGTCTACAAAGTGATTTCCTTTCCTCACAGTTTGACACCCTTTTAGTTCCTACATCTGTTTCCCAATCTGATATTTCAGACTCTTATTATTGAAGTTGACAAGGCCCAGCTGTCTCTGTTGTTCTTGTTTGTTGCTTGACTGGCTTTAATATCCCCTGCCCTCCGATTGTGTGCTGTGCATGTGTCCGAGGTGTTAGCCTTAGAAAAAAATGCGTCCAAATGACTTATTGGGGAATAATGAGGCAATTAGTTGGCTCTGAGTGGAAAAACTTTGCTGCCCCCCCCCTCTTTTGTCCACTGGCCTGTGCCTACTCTGAGAAGTGCGAAATCTTGCGCGTTGTGCCAAGTGCCTGTGAAGCATAATTACAGAGAGAGTGCTTGATTTGGCCTGTCTTCCTCCTCATCTGGTGGCCTGCTGCTTAAAGCACATTCTCCTTTATAATTAGGCGCCTGGAAAACAAGCGCACATTCTTGTCCCCATTTTCCCTAGCCGGCCTGCTGCTCAGGTCTGTGAACAAGAGGTGGCGCTGCTCAGCTACTGGTTGAGGGACTTTCTAGAGATGTCTGATCTGTACAGTAAAAGCTTATGGTGGATATTACCAGCCAAAACATACTTGCTGGTCTAATTTAACAACACAGTGTAATGTGTCATACAGTAACCAGCTCAAAAGACCAAGGGCAAATGAAAACATGTGGAAAAGGATGGTTGTTAAATTAGTGAGACTGTTCATTTAAAGAATTCTTCATTCATGCAAAGCTATCATAATCATTACAAAGTACGTTTGTACCAATTCACCACTGTACTTGCAGGATATATTTATTATACTGACTTTTAAATAAAAAACTGATAAAGTTTAAAACAAAAGAAATAAAGAAAAAGAAATTAAAATATAACAATTTTTAAAGGTATTTTGTTTTAATTTTCTTTTTGTTATTGAACTAGGCTTTCATTTTGGTCTTTCAACAAGTCAATGACAACATTCCTTGAAAAAGTTCATGTTTGTGCTATAAAATTAAATTAAAATATTTGTGCCAACAAATTTAAATATTATAAGCAAAAATACTTAATCTATTTTAGTTTATCATTTTCACATTTTAAGCTACACGTTTTTATATTCTGTTCTTAATAAAATATCATGTGAAAAGGATTTTCCTGAAAAAACTTGCATTTTGAACCTCATAAAAATAAAATAATGGAAATACAAAATAACTTCCATCCCACTTCAGTTATGACTATAAAATACTCATGGATCTGTTACTGTTTTCCACCATTGTGACAGCACATTAATATGATGAGTTTACGAGTGATGGGTGGTCCACTCTGGCCTTTGTGAACAAATTTGGCTAAATTTAAGAGCAGATGCTAATGAACCTCAAGAAACACCAGCACCACCAGAGGAAGGTTTAACACTCAGTCATGTTAAGCTCCTCAATGGTCTGGTATTCTTGTGCTGCACGCACTAAGCCAGTGAAATGTTTACTTTGTCACTGAGCGACCAGGCCACTGTAAACCAGGAGCAAATAGTGACAGTGTGTGTGTGTGTGTGTGTGTACACTGCTGAGGCCTGGCGCACTGATGGCCTCCAGTGTCCAGGCTTGGTAACAATGAGTCTGTTTGTTGCCAATTCTCACTGGAGGCTCATTTAGCAGGTTTTGGTATGCACCCCCAAAATCTGCACGGAAGTAATAAATTTGGGAAGCAGTAACTAGTTCCCTGATCTGTGCACCTGGTGGGCCTAATTACATTTCCCCATCCCCCGACACCAGTGCTCCTGTTCCTGTGCAGTGACCGCGACATGAGGGGCTCCTGTACTCGATAAAGCAGTCTTCATTCATAGATTACACGTACAGCCAGTGTTGACATCACACAACGGGTGTGCAGCTTGGATTTTGTGCAATGCAGTCATGTAAACATAAGATACTGTCCCGTAGCGATTCCTGCAGAGATGAGGGCTCTTCGTTTACTACAGCTACTTACATCTGTCTGTAAAACTACATTTACCTTAGAACATTTCATTTATTGGTTATTTGACACATTTTCGTTTTTGCAAACTATAGTACGGCTTTCTTAAACCTTTTGTAAATGAGCGTTCCTGGGATCCCACCTACTTTATTGATTTAAGCATTCCCTTTTTGTTGCATTTAGTTTTTGCATCTTTTCCAAAAAGTACAGGTTGGGGAACATTGGGTACCTGAAATGTAAACAAAACAGTAGTTATCAGTCTAAAAAAAAACGGCTGCTGGTGTTGAAAGATACATAATAGAACATGTATCGATTTTTTTTTCAATCTGCAATTTAGAAAGTGGATAAAATTTTACTGTCATTTCAAATTTGACAAACACTATAAACACAGATATTTTTGGTATCTACCAAGTGATTAGAGCCAAGATCAATATAAATAAATTATTAATCTTAGAATTCAATGATATCTCTAACAAAATAAATATATATATAAAGTTACACCATTCACTGTTTTTTCAAAACATGTCTCCAACCTCTTCTGTGTCCTCCTCTGATACCTTTCACCCATACGATCTCTCCTATATCTCCTTACTTTATAAAATCATTAAATGTTTTTGGATTGTTTCATAAAGACCTTATTTGTTTTTCCTTATATGTGTTATTCCCCCCTTGAGTAACAATGCATCACATCTGATCCAAGCACCAGATGTATGTGGAACATTTTTCCTCCAGTATCATGAATTATGCCTGGAATATAGCAAAATAAATACAATTAATTGGTTCTCAATTTAAAATCTGTTGGATTCAAGTGTAGCAATATTATCTTGGGGTCTGCATTACTGTGTTTTATTTCGTTTTAAATTGAATATCTTTGTGATTTGTTATGTTTATTTGACAAGTGGTTGAAGCAAAACTTTTTTTTTTCTACTATAAATGGTAAATGGAGAGAATAATTAGCAGATTAATGTAAAATTATTTTTTTTTTTGCAGTCTTAATTCATATCCCATCAGACTATCATCATGTAGTACAATCAGACGCAATGAATATGCTTTTAAATGTCCCCTTATATTTTATTTACCTGTGTGTTTGTTCTCACATGGATACGTTTAAGTTGCTGTCTGTGCTAAACGTATTTCTAATAGATCATTTTAACCTCCCCGGGTTTTTTCAGTAACCCGCAAAGGCAGCTTACACATGGAGCTTGACTCCGTTTCATTTCCTCCTCAGAGGTCACATCGTAATGAATTACCTGTGCCACCACTCCTGGTAATGTCCCCCGCTGCTCACAGCCGCCATAAACATGTCACCATAATGCTCAGCACTCTGCTCTGCCCCACAGTGCATTTGGCCATGAGGGTGGATGGGAGAGCCAGACACCGGTGGAAATGAGAGAGGGAGCTGTGCGTCTGGTGTGTGTGTGTGTGTGTTTGAGGGTCGTGGAGGGCGTTATGAGAGGGCAGTAGGCGTCACTTCCCCCTTTGCCTGAGGAAGGTTTGTTGTGTGATCGTCCCTTGGTTTCCTGTTACGGGCCGTCATAGGGGCCCTAAGGAGAACATGTTATTGCATCATGTTTTCTACACTCACACACTGCAACCAGCGGCCCTGTCAATATGTGTGTACATACATGCAAAGATGCTAACAATCGCCATAGCCAAGGCTTCAAACAGAAAGCAAAAAAAAAAAAAAACATATTGTACGTATTACTAATTTTGCTTTGTTTTTTGATTACGGAATTTTTTTTTTTGACCTGCAGCAAATCGGCATCTTTTTTTTTGTGTGTGTGTGTTCAGATTTTTCTCCTCAGTTTGCCAAGAAGAAACATTGTTTGCTGTAAGCTGCAGACTTCAGAAAATGGAAACATTCTATGGGAACATTTTTGATTTAAGTAAAGAAGTTTTAACATCTTAAAAAAAACGAATTATTGTACATTTTGTGTTGTAGATTGGTTCTGTTCTACCTTTCACGTCTTTATCCCACACCTCACTTTGTAGTTGTCCATAAACAATCTTGGTGCTTATAGGAGCTGTTTGTTTACCTCTGCAATTAGTGATGGTGAATAAATGCTCTTTTGTTTCAAAGAAGAGCACTAATAGTCGGCCACCTAGGTGGACCACCTGTGTAGTTTGATTAGAGCGGTTCTCATCTCTTCTTGAGGCGCCTCGGTCCCTCTGCTTGACTGCTGGTGGCCCCAGAAGAATAGCAGAGGCTGCGGGGGAACTGGCCCCTGCAGGCCTCCCTCGCCCCAGTCCCCACCTGAGGTGTGTGTGATTTACAGTGTGTGGGAACAGATTGATCCACTGCTGTTTTAGCGGTCCGTGAGCAGGCCGCCATTCCACTCCTTGAGTCTCATTAGGGATCTTAGGAGGGATTTCTTATGCACACACGCACACACATACCAACACACAGCACTCAGAATAGTCCCTGCACTGCCTCTGGGTTTTGGCAGGGGAATAGTTGTGTTATGAATGTCTCTTTCCTACTCTGTGTTTCCATGACTTTGGCTGGAGGCTAGAGAGAGGTGTGCTGTCCTTCTCATTGGGGATAAATCCGCTGTTAATGAAACACTTGCTTACGACTGAAGCCTTGAGAGAACCCTCCTGAGCCCGAGGCGCTGAGGTTTAAGCTGTTCGTAGAGCCTACCTGCCAGTATCATAAAACTACCACTATTTCATCATCAACCAAAGCAGTTTGGCTTTAACCACCGAGTGGATGATGCCCTGCATGTTTCATCGCCCATGTCCACTTTTCACTCAGGCTGTTGACTTAGATTCCTGTTAGACCTCTAAAATGTGTGCTGTCTCATTTCTACTTAAATGTGGTTTGGGTTGAGTTTACTGGTCAAACTCAACATTCACCTTGTTCATGACAGAATTAAGCCAGTAGCTTACACTGTTAAAATAGAGAGTGCGGTCTGTGCTGTGTTTCCTTTTTTACTTTTAGTTTATACGCCATGGTAGCCTTACTCTACATTCTCATATGTAGGTGCCAGTACCTGACTTAAAGATCCAATATGTAGCTTTTCCTATATAAAAAATCACCTGATCCATATGTTTTAGAGTGGATGAGTATTAAATGGATTCCTTAGTTCTGGGATTTTACTATACATCTAATGGAAATGTGACAGTTTTTTTATGGTGCCGATGCATCTAGTTGGTTCTGATTTTGGATAACCAGCCTCGCTCCTAGAGACAAACCTTGAGTGTTTGGAGTTAAATTTCTGTCCCCATTACAAGAAAAGAGAAGAGAAGAAAATCATGTGATGGTGAAATCCCTTATTAGAGAGCCACCAAAATGAATCACTTACACTTCACTACAGTGTCTTTCTGGCCCACAGACTTTTTATGGAAATCTGTTTTAGGTGTTTTGTTCCAAACAAACAAACAGGAGGAAAAGCCCAACTGAGTATGACTCAGTGTTTTATTACAGCCCTCTCTCAGGTGTTGCTTATCCCCTTTACCAAGACAACTCTAATTACACTATTTCCATATGTTTTCCATCATTGTCATTTTTAAATCATATCTACCAGACTTTGCTGAGACACATTGTTTTAAAGCTGAGCTGTTTTTCAGTGAATGAAAAAGTTTGAT
Organism: Hypoplectrus providencianus; assembly: GCA_028566105.1. Classification (NCBI taxonomy): domain Eukaryota; kingdom Metazoa; phylum Chordata; class Actinopteri; order Perciformes; family Serranidae; genus Hypoplectrus; species Hypoplectrus providencianus. The sequence goes on from JAOWBC010001592.1 coordinate 13,028,868, forward strand.
GTTACAAATAGCCTGAGGTGTAAGTGTTGTGTATAAATGAGCTTGTGGATGGAAACAAGCAATAGATTTAACCACATGGGGGTAGCAGTCTTTCACAGCTCTGTCAGAGGCAGACAGGGAGGCTCAGCTGGTAAGTGGTAGACACTGTTGTTTTATGGGGCATCTCTCTTCTCCCACATGGACGGCAGTGGGAAGAGCGTTTGAAGTCAGGCCCGCTTCACCTCAGGGTGTGGAGATTGGCTATTGTTGTACATTTAGCACCGCTGAGCAAGATGAATGTCTGGAGCCCAGCATGGGAAAACGCAGTATGTGTCAAGTGTGGTCATGTATGAGCAATGTGGCGTCTGCTGAGCAGCTTTTCAAAGAGTGCCATGGAAATACAAAAGACAAGGCACTTTATCCTTGTATATTTAAACTGAAAGTAGCAGCGTGCAGCTTTAGACAGGCTGGATCCTGCAGGAAGCCGAATCATGCAGTAAAGAGCACACAGGGCAATTAACTCAGCTAATAGGAATAAAAAAGCTAATATCGGTCGAGAGGAAATAAGTCAAGAAACCAGCATCAGCTTGGAAACTGCGGCAGTACTTTACTAAACAGTTACTGTCGTCTAGACAGTGGTGCATGACATCATGCCCAAACTAATTGTCCCGCACAGCGCACAATATCCTGCATTTTGATTATTGTCGCTAAATAGTTTTTAATAGCATTTAGCCCAGGTCTGCACATTCATTCACACACATCCATACCTGGGACTCACCCCGCTCAGCCACAGCCTGCTACTGTTTGCCACTGAGCACACATACTGATATGATATAGGATTTTTCAAGGCAGAACAGCGTAGAAGTTTCGTTATGATAAAACAAAAAGTTAGTTTTCGTTATTAAAATCTGCATTGAAGTTTGCCCTCTTTAAAAAACAATGAAGGCATTGTAATGTATCCTGCATCTTTCATGTGTGTTTGGATAGAGAATGGTCTCTGAGGGTAAAGCAGAACACTTCACTTTAAATAGTTGGGGATTTTTTACTTGGGAAGCCGGTGAAGGATCCCTGTCACTGCAGCAGTAACGTCTGGTTGGTCGGGAAGTTTGTGAAGCAAAGACTACAGTGTAGTGAGAACTGGCTCTCCCAAAGTAGAGAAATAAAACTGAAAACTGCAATACAAGCAATAAAAAGCCTTCTTTGAATATGGCCTTGAATGAGAAGATTTCTCCACTCTTTCTCTCTGTTCTGCTCAGACACAGACCCTCGTCTTCTGGAGAAGCAGGAGCAGCAGCAGCCGACGTATGTCGCCCTCAGCTATGTCAACAGGTAAAGAAAATTATGAACAATTATTCAAGAAGAGAAACTTAAATGTATTCAAACAGCAACTAAATAATAAGCAAATCCACTTATTACATCTGACATAATTCTGACAGTTGTGTTATTAGCCATTGGCCCCATAGAGATTCATCTAAAGTCCTCTGCAGTGTGCTATGATTGCCGATGAGCTTTTATCAGCAACCTCAAACGTCGTCTGGTGGATTGCTTAGATGAATGGCTTCATTATTGGTAGCTGTGCTTCTTTATTGCTCTAGGTTCATCCCAGTCGTCTTTGATATGCCACTGGAATAGTGGTTTTAAAAGCCTTATGCAACAAGCCATTGTACAAGAAGCTCTGCCGCTGTCTCCAGGCCTTCACAAACACATCTTGATGTGGTTATCGCTTAATTTGTTAATTCCACTTTTGTTTTAACAATGTCTATGTTAACATTTCATTTTTATGTTACGCGTTTACCAAAGACTTTACTATCCATCATAAAACCTGGTGTAAGGGTTTTTTTGATGGGAATAGAGCCAATTATATGTTTCTCTCCAAACATGTGCTCTACAGTAGCAAACCTTCAAGAGCAGAACTTTATAAACATCAGGGTGGCCCTACAGTCACAAGTCGCCCATTATATGTTGAATAAGATGACCCTCTTTTCTTCAAAAAGATTACAAACCCTGGCCAATCTTGTGTCCCACAATGCCAGGTTCATGACAGATGCTGCGCGGCGAGAGCACGAGACCCTGAAGAAAAAGGTGCAGCCCAAGTTGTCTCTGTCCCTGACCGGCAGTCTGTCCCGCAGCAATGTTTCCACTCCGCCTCGCCACACCAGTGGAAACCTCACCCCCCCGGTCACTCCACCCATCACACCTTCCTCTTCCTTCCGCAGCAGTACACCAACAGGTACATACTAACACACTCTAGTTAGAGGTCCAGAATATAGATTTTAAGATGCAGTGGAAGGCAAGAATCCACTCTGCTGAAGTAAACCTAAATATATATATTATAAAGCAGGATAATGTGTCATAGAGTAAATGTTCTCTTCAGGGATAAAATAAGGATCACAAAAGGCGGCTCTCCTTGTCTTCTTCCTTACAAAAAGATGATATAAGACAAAACAGATAGCTTACTGACTGTGGTAGGAGTTTTGTTTATTTGTTTTGCTTGCAGAAAATTATTCAGTTGTGTAAAACTACAATGTAATTGTTGGTTACATCTTGATATTTTCCATTTCTTAGTTTATGAACTCCACAGCTGTAACTCCAATATAATGCTTAGTTTGGCACTATAAGATTTGAATAAATTATCCTGTAAGGAAAATCTACAGCAGGAGAGCTCTCTAAACTTTGGATGTCACAACCATACCGTAAATAAGTTGAAAGTGCCACTATGGTGCCGATACAGGCATCCCCAGCTGCAGTGATGGTGCAGAGACACATTGAGTGCAGTTTAAAGACACAGAAACGTTGACAAATCAGAGCAGACTGGGTGTTTTAGGGAGGGGACTTAAAGAAACAGGTTGGTAGAGGGTGAATACATATTCAAACAGAGTATGGGAAAAAAATAATGTGTTTTAAGCAAGTAGAAACACAAAATATGACCTGAAACCTGAAAACGGACTTATTATGTCCCTTTTAATAAGCTACACATTGAAGCTCCAGACACCATGAGGAAGCATTCCTGGTCCAGCTGATTAGTCTATGCCACTACAATGTACATTGCATAACTGAAAAAAAAGTTTTAGTATCAACTTTCCCTTGAAACGTTTTCCCATGTGCCTGTTGTGTATGCAGTCTTTGCATTCTCTGTCTTGTTTTGTGGTTTTCTCACCCGTCTTCAGGCACAACATCTTTAATTAATTGATAAAACAATTTAAGACCCAAAGACCTCAATAAAATGCATACATTCTTTCCCACGATTGGCATAGTTCAGTCTTTCTGGAAACTTGGGCAGTGTAAGACATGAAGCAGAGATTACGGGAACAATAGCCCAAAGCACATGTTGAGAACGGTTCGTGCTCATGAGTTTCAAGGCCTCAAAGGATTTCAAAGTCGCAGATTAGTCACGAAGTGTGCATAAATCTCAGAACAGTTTGTGTTAGCGCATGTCTGGTCCTGGTACCCTGAGTCAATTACTGTTTGTCTTCCTGTCCGTCACCCTCCCACAGGTAGTGAGTGCGATGAGGAGGAGGTAGACTTTGAGGAGTCTGACAGTGATGAGTCGTGGACCACAGAGAGCGCCATCAGCTCCGAGTCCATCCTCAGTTCCATGTGTATGAACGGAGGAGACGAGAAGCCTTTTGCTTGCCCCGTGCCAGGCTGTAAAAAGAGATACAAGGTACGTTTCACCTACTTCTCTTCTGAGAATACTCACATACAGAATAAAGATATTTTTTTAATGCTGTAAATTTAATAACTTTGTCCAGGGAAGGCCCAAAAATTAAACCTGGCATATTTGAATTGTGTGAGATATGTGACCTTGTTTGCTCGTGCTGCTGTTGACAATGGAAAATGAGTTCTTAGCTGAGCATTACCGCATGTCAACATAGATGCATACATCTAGTCCACTTCAGTGATGTGGAGTTTTACAGCATTTTCCGTTCACATCTGGCATGTGCGGTTAGGATAAATTATGTGCAGCTTGAGAAAATTGCATTGCTGACGTGAATGACAGAGTTATGGGCGATGACTTAGTCTGAGGCAGCAGGCAGCATTAGGCATCTGTTTAGGGGCAGAACAAGATTGAAGAACTCATTTTATTTTTCATTTCTACGGCCCGCTGTCAACAGGCAGCCCCTTATTTAATATAGATGTTGGAAACACAGTTGTACATGTCAACTTAAAAGTGAGAGTTGCATTCTGTGGCTCATTTCAGAATGTGAACGGGATCAAGTATCACGCCAAGAACGGCCACCGAACCCAGATAAGGGTGCGCAAACCCTTCAAGTGCCGGTGTGGGAAGAGCTACAAAACGTCTCAGGGTCTCCGCCACCACACCATCAACTTTCACCCACCCATCTCTACTGACATCATCCGCAAGATGCAGCAGTAGAGGTGGAGTGAGCGACCAGCACTCTCCCTCAGGCCACTTCCCGACCATCTGAACGCCTCCATCACCAGCAATGGCTGTTTCTCATCCCACCCCCACCCCCTCCATCCTCAAACCCCTGCCCTGCCTCTTTCCATCTCTCTTTTATCCCCTTTTGCTCTTGACACTATTTTTGATTGCATGATTTAATGTGTTATTATTCATCCTTAACTTTTATTCTGAATGTTGAATCTTTATGTAGTTCACAGTTTTGTATTTTGCACATTTAAGCTTTCATTTATCTATTTGACTTTTTTTTTTTTAGTTTCAACATATGGTGCTCGTTGATGATGAGGGCTTGTTGTAGAAGAGAGGACGGCCACACCAAGTCACAAGTAGCCTTGCATGCACAGCAGGACATCCTGCTTCAAAGGCCATGTGAAGTCAGAAGAAACTGAGGAAAGACTTGGATGTTTATTGTAAAGAAAGGAGGCACCGTTACGTTGCCTCTGTCTCATTTCAAACTAAAATGTGACAGTGGCAAATGAAAACAATCAGAATGTGTTTGATATAACATGTTTTACTCTATCAGATTTAATGTTAATAATCAGTTTTTGAATTTTCATTCATATCAAAGGTATTCCAAACCTTTTTTTCATCTGTTTTACTGCAATCACTTGTGTGTGAGCCCCAAAGGATGATCTCAGGTGACGTTTGCAAGCATTTCAGCATCACAATCCTGCCCAAGTGTTCTGATAGTATTTATGCTGTTCAGTGGGATCATGGGAACTGTGTGTCATTGTTGCCTAATGATCCCCCCCCGGTCACTTTCCTGAAGACTAGAGCAGTTTTTTCCTTGCTGTTTTACAGTAAGGGATTGAAGCACTTTTTTGTAACAAGTTGCCAACAAATTAGCATTTTTTGCCAACATCTCGTTTCTGGTGTGTGTACAGTAGCTACCAAAACGAGGCAAAAGGCCTTCAAAGCAGAAGTTTGCAAGATCTACATCACTCCAGGGGAGGATGTAAACCAAACCTCCAGTGTTTCCAGTATTGTGAGATTTCTGTATGTACAGTAGTTGCCTTGAATTGTTAACCATTCCAATCAGTACAGCTCTTTGTATGGCTTTTCTTTTGACCGTTCAGACGATTCAGCTGAATGCAGACGTCAAACAGACAGCTCAGTCTGCCGTTCACTGACTCCTCACTCTTATGAAACCATGTGATTGTGTTTGTCATGGATAGAAGGAAGATGGTGCGTTGTTGACCATGTATTTAGCACATTTCTGTTCGGCTGTGAGAGAAACACATGCGGCTCCTACTTTGTGCCATAAAAATGTCAGTCGAGGGTACGTAGATCATTGTTTAATCCCTAAAAAATAAAACACAAATCATTCAATGCCAGGTGATTAATCAACTTTGAGCCAATAGGTAACATCTTTACTGCATGGACATGAATGGATTATGGGCCAGGCCTACCAGTCACAGGCACCTGTGGTCCACACCAAGAAAATACCACTCAGAGAGACTCTAAATAACAACAGAGAGAGGTCTAATAACTGCAAATAGACCAAAAACAACACCAAAAAGAAGCTGAATGTTGTTTCTTTCTGAGAAATGGTGGGGTCTTTTGCATGTTTGTGCCCAGGGGCCTGTTGTCTTGAATCCACTCATGTCCCTGGATGTTAGTGTTAATGAACTATGGTCCAACTGCGATTTGTGACAGTATTGTACTGCCAGTATGGAGGGAAATCTTTGATATAGTGTACAGTGAATGTATTGTTGTGTTAAGTGCATTAAATTATATTTTCATATGTTTAAAAAAACAATAGTATAATGTGTATGAAAAGGCAACACCAGAGGTTGTTTGGAGAAACTAATGGTGATGTACTGTATTTCTTCTTCTTCAAAAAAAGCTGCTTCATGTAAACTTTTGTTACATTTAGAATAAAATTCCTCTGATGTTCGTCAAACGACTCTTGTCATTAACTGATTAACTGCACGTTGACCCGATTCAGATTCAGACTTTATTAGTTCGTATTAGATACATGAAACGCACTGAACAAATGAAACATTTCTATGAATTAAATAACTTATTACTGTAAAACAGAAGAAAAGAAAGAAATTCAACATAAGCTCAGCATGCACTGATTAGCTGATGATATGATGGTTCTTAAGGATCCTAACACAAAAACCCAGTTAAATATATATGAAATCAAAACAAAGGAAACCTAACATAAAACAAATCTATATCATACACAAAGTATCAAGGCTTTCACAATATCATTGGCTTTAATTATTCTAAAATAGATGATCTGATGATATACTGTATTATCATGTCTGAATGTTCTCCCTGACTGCATATAGTGCACCAAGGCTGCTTTCTATAAAGAATGAGCAAATGACTTGTACAGTGATGTTTAAGGGGGAACCATTTGGTTGGATGTTTTAAATGTAAGTTTGGTAAACACTTATCTCTTTCCCTGATTCGTTACATCCTGTAGTCTGACAGATCTGAGCCAAGTCAATTAAGAGTCTGTATATATACGAACAACAGTCTTATCCCCTTAAAATATTCTTCAAATCCAACTCAAGGGAAATCTTTCGCCTATAAAAAAAATGTTGCTTCAGTAGCCCTGCCATATACACTGAATTAGAATGTCTTTTAAATGTCACATCATTTCAATGTGTTTTTCTAAGTTGAAGTAACAAAGCGAAAGTCAGTATAGTCCTAAAGAGTAGATCTTCACACCATTACATGCAGAAAAGAGTGCAGAGTGATTTATTTCAGTGGCGACAGGAAGTAGGCAGACCGGATGTGCTGAATTTCTGTTGTTTTTTGTTTTAGTCGAAGTTGAGAGGGTGGCCGTCGAAGTGAGTGAGCACATGATTCTCAAACACCTTCTGGTCGCAGTCCAGCGGGAACTGCTCGCTGCACATGGGGCAGATTTTCCAGTGGCTCTCCACGTGCTCCTCAAACTTGCTCTGGTCATAGTTGGGTGGGAAGATGACCTCGCACAGTGGACATCGCTTCATGTCCATGCTGCACACAAGGAGAGGACAGAAGAAGAGAAAGGCAAAGAGAGAAAGCTTAATAAGCAGTCAAGTGATGATGTGGGCGAAACCAGGAGCACAGGCTAATAAAGGGCATCTGTTTGATGCGACGTGGGTGGCCTGCCGCTTGACTAATACCAACAAAAGGGGGCTGTGCAGCAGAACAAACACTTTACACATGTTACAATGCACAGGTCTCGAAAATGTAGGGTGCAGCAAACTTGGATGGCATTTATGAGGGCTTGGGCATGTGAGGGTGTGTTACCTGGGATCAAAGCAGAAGGCAGTTTGTCCATCGTTCACAAATGGGCTGTGAGTTTCAGTTGCTGCAGGCTGTTCGTTGGTATTACCCTGAGAGAGAAATGTTGGGGAATTGTAAACATTTTTAAATACTTAAAAAATTACATAATGAAAAAAGTGAAGTTTCTTCTTTGGTCATAAAACTGATCTAGCATTGCCTGAACTTTCAAGTGGGGACACTAATGAGGCTGTCAGTCACAGAGGGGGATACAAGTCAATTCAGAAGGACAGTATGAGAAAAACAATGTGTTTTTTCAAAATTACACAAAGGTAAAAAAGATCAGTGTTTAACTGTATGTGGGACAGAGTACAGACGGCACAGTGTGAAACGCTTACATTGTTGTTGTTCTGCTTTTCCTCTGACTCCTCATGGCCTTCTGGCCGGCTGTGGTTGCGGGTGGGTTGGATACACACCACATTACTGTCCCAGGAGGGCGGGCCCACAGGGGGCAGCCTCAGCAGCTGGTCATCTGAGAACTCCTCATCTCCCTCATCTGTGGAGTGACAGTTCAGACATTACAACTGTCAACATGAGTCAATTGTCTCAGAAAAGGCATATGTTGTTTTCTAAAATAGAAAAGCAACCTTTTGAGTCTGAGATGGTGTAAGGGTTCCCAAAATGCAGCTTGCTGGGGCTCTGAGAGACCAGCAGGGGGGTTGGGGCATCCTGGGTGTAGGGGACAGGGTACTGCAGGAATAAAGGCACACTGGACTGGACACTCTCCAAACTGGTTTTCTCACTGGCCCCCTGATCTCCCTTTCTGCCACTTTTCTGGAGCTCCTGTCCCAGAAACATCAGAACTTAATTTCCTTTAACATAACATGTTACAACAACAAAGCTTAGCGTCAAAACTAAAAATGTTTTCTGAGGAAATATCTGGCCTCAACTCTTTCTGCCTCCCAGTTTAGTCAAAGCCAGTAATACATCACTGCTTATGGTTGCTCAGCACCTCTTGAGCTATGAGTTTTTCTCTCACTCACACAAACAGTTTAATTAGTGCCTTCATTAAAAAGAGAACTCATTTTCAAAGAGATTGGGACTCTGTGTTTTATTGATGTTAGTTGCAGACGCCAATTTAATTTACAGTCTAAACCTCAAATTGGGTCATTCTGCTCCTCTTAGCTGTAACAGCATTACCTCGAAGCAATATTTTAGGTCAGTGAGGACCTTGCTGTGGTCCAAAGTAATGGAATGGAAAATAAGAACTCATTTACTTTGCTTCTGCAATTAGAGGCATATTAAAAACAGACCAGATTGAGAGAGGGAAAATGGCAGGGGAATTGCACTTTTCAAGGAATTTTTAGAGTGGAAGAAGTCTATAAAAGAGAAAATGAAAGCTGTCACTTACCCCCTCTACTTTTTCCTTCTCCTTTACAACAAGTGCTAGTGTGTCCTTCAGTTCCTTCAGCTCCCGTCCTTTCTCGGCTACCTGGCTCTGAAGTAAACAAAAGACACAGCAACGGGAGAATGAGACAACATTTTCAATTCTTAAACTTCTGACGTGCACTGCTGATTGAAATACTGTCAGACCTCAGTGCGTGACATTAATTGATCACAGTCATAAAAGGCTTCCCTTTGCAGAGGACTGATTTATGTAGAACACCGCTCAAAGCAAAACAACCTGTTTGAATTCCTCTAAAACACTAAGCAAATATCCGCCTGACTTGAGCCAAGCACAGCATTAGCCAGGCAACTGGAGATGACTTCTCAGAGCCAAGCTTCGCTTGTCTCCCGAGTCTGACATAAACAGCAGTAAAATGTCGTCTTACAGATAGGCCTGCTCATAAACAACACTGTCAGAGTGGCTCTGTTCAAGAGGAGAGATAGCATCAAAGGCTCCATCCTGAGCTAAAGCAGCCATACCCAGCAGTTAAAACACACTAAGTGTCCAAAGACGGACCTGATTTGAAAGCAGCAGAGCATCACTGGCAGAAAATGTCCTGACCGCAGTGCAAAGTGTCTGAACTGACCTTGTAGCGATCTTCTTCTGCTGCCAACTGCAGTTTCATGTTCTCATTCATCTTCAGTTGTTCCTTAAATTTAACCTCCATCTTGGCCAGCTCGTCAGCAAACATGCAGCTACGCTCCTTTTCCTCCTGAATAGCAGTAAGATGTTAACCAATGTTATTTTCATCGTATTCTATCTTACAAAGCACATGCTGTAGATAATACCTTTGGAAAGCATGAGTATTTGACAACAGGGTTTCAAAAAATGTATAAAAGACACCTGACAATAAAGATTGCAAATATTATATTTCTTACCACGAGCATCTGCTTGCATTTCCTGTACTTGTCGTTCCTGTCGGACGCCTCTCTGCTGATGCCTTTGAGCTTCTCCTGGATGATGGCTTCCAGCATAGGATCAGCAGAACCTGGGCTCCCTGTGAAGACAATGAGGGCAAGTCAGACACTTTGGCAAAGCGTGACTGCAGTTTTAACTGCAATTATTCATTCCATGACTTATACGTTGGCACAGTCAGATGTAGCATACCTGGCACTGATGTGTCTGGACTCACTGATGCAGGGATTGTTGAGGCCTCTTGTGCTGAGCTTCTCTTCAGATCCTACAGACAGGAAAAAATAATGAATGATAATTAGCTCTAAATGCAACAAAAACAACAAATTGGCACAGATGTGAGCTGGATACACACAGGATAATTAGACAACAAAAACAGACTACAGGGTGCTGCTGAAAAAAATTTCAACATGTACGGTGTTTGTTGTGTATTTAATAAAGGTTGCAGATTAATTTTACAAAGAGGCGATAAAACTCTAATGTGTCATACAAACACACATTATAGTAAAGACATAAGCAACACAGACTGAAGAGTCTAACGCATTTTTTAATCTTTGCATGCATATTGTATATCAGCTGGCGTCTGGAGGGACCTACCCCTTGCTGATCGGAGAATCTAAGCACGTGTTTTTGCAGTCTCTGACATTCCTTGTATTTCTCCTTGTAGTGTTCAGCAGCCATGTGCAGCCGCAACTTCAGGTCCTCCACCTCTCTCTGTAAATCTGCTATAACAGCCGGGTCTGCAGCAACAGCTTCTTCTGCTGCTTTGGCCTGAGGTTGACAAACATTATAGCTAAACAGATCAAGCATTAAACACACTTTCCCAAGAAAATGCTATATTTGCACGAAAAGAATCTGCAAGTTCACATAGTTGTGCACAAAAGGTTGGAAAAGCTATGATTGAGAAGATAAAAGTACACCCCAAAACCTTTTAACACAATTTAGCTTAGGTGGGGCTCAAACTGTTTTGGTGATTACCTTTAATGTGATGGGATAACGACACAATTATGATCGATACCAAAACAGTTCTTTGGCGAAATATTTACAGAAATATTATTATAAAACTTCTGAAATTATCTTTTTTTAATCTTTTGCCTAATTGCTACTTCACTACAAAGAACCTTAAAAGATATCCGTGCCTCTGTGATACATTACCTACGCCCTGCCTGCACACATTTTACAATAAATGTAATGTAACTTATAAAGATTATTTAATCAAGAAAGCCTGAGCAGATTCATGATTATCCTTACAGCCTCCTTCTCAGCCTGTGCATTCATCTGCTCCACCAGGCGCTCCAGGAGGATGCACTGGGCCTGAGCTTCTTCCTTGGCCTTGCGCAGGGCATCAGCCTCCAGCTTCTTGTGGTAGAGTTCAGACATGGTGCGGTCACGGGCGCTCGAGGCGTCTCTCAGCTCAGCAGCTAACAAGGAGGACTGCTGCTGTTTGGCCTGGAGCTGTTCTTCCTTCTGCCGCAGCTGCTCCTTCAGGGCCTTCATATCTCCCTGCCAGAAACAAACACGTTTTAGGTGGAGGTTTTTCATTTCCATAAGGTCATTATAAATGTGTTTTTTTCTTTTTCCTAGTAGTGTTATGACTCATCAAATAATTATTACTTTTAATGAATATTAAGTCATTATTATTTTTATTATGATGACATAAGGAAAATTAAACAAAAAATTATTTTATTTATACCAGTGAGGGGACTTTGGCCAGTATCTCTCTGTACTGTTTCTCCTTCTCAGTGAGGCACGTCTGCAGGCGTCCCACCTCCTCTTTAAACTGGGCAATGGTGTTTTCCTTGTTCACATCTACAGACTTCAGCATCTGCAGCTCTGCGCTCAGCTTAGTGTTCTCCAGCTCACGATTTTTCAGGTGAATCTGGTGTGCACACACACACGCACGCACACACACACAGATGCAAACACATGCCCACACAGAAGAAGTTACAAAGCACATGAGAAGTTATAAAACATGAAGTCCTTGGCGTTTGCCTCATTTATGCAACAACGATCACGATCATGTACCAAAGCGCATATGACTATTAAAATAAATGTTGCGTGACCTCAATTACAAAACAGAGATTGGGATAGGCTCATAAAGTTTTCCTTGTGCAACAGCCCCAGTGTGATGCTGCAAGTTATATTAGGTATGGGTTTTTGGCTCTGTTTCCGTGGCGACACTAAAGTAAATGGCACTCCCAGTTCCTGTGCGGTGCCGACCACAACAAAGGCGCACAAAACACCAGACGGACCAGAAGAAGACAGAATAAGGCATGCCCTGTTTAGATGAAATCTTTGGCGTGTACAGAATAATCACAAAAAGTGAGAAACGGAAACAGGAAGAGTCAATAAACTGGACCTCCAATTGTAGTCTTATATAGCATAGTATAAGTTAAATATATAATAAAGCAAAATATACAAGCTAATGCAATAAAGATGTTTTTTTTATTTTATTTTACAGATTGTAAAACCAGCCACATTAATAATGTGGCATTAAAATATCTCAATGTGACCTACCTGAACCATAAACAGTTTTGTTATTCATTTTGTGTGAAAAAAAAACATTAATTCTACAGTATTATGACATTACCTTGTAGAGCTCCTTTTCATCTTTCTCATTCTTGAGATGAGATTCGAGTGCCTCCTTCTCTGCTGTAAGTTTCTTCACTCTGTCTTTCAGACTAAATAATAGATTTTTAGAACGTAAATCACAATTCATAGCATCATCACAACAGCTACATTGTTTTAATTGATCTACGATAATATCTTATGATCTTTGGTTTCTAGGCAACACTTACAGATAAAACAAGCTGCTAGCAAGAAAAGTGGGGGAAAAGTCAAAAGCTTCTTCCTCACTTCTTCATTTTAGTAACTGAACTCACCTGTCGAGCTCAGTTTCTTTTTGTAGGCCCTTCTGGGTGACTCCAATCAGGTCCTCCTCCAGCTGAATAACTCTGGCTGTGGCCTCCTCCAGCCTCCTCTTTACCTCCTCTTTCTCCTCTTGCAAGGCCTGGGAAGAATTCTGCACCTCCTGGGAGATATTAAAATACAGTGTTAGAAACAAGTGGAAACCAAAAACTATCAAAAAAAGCCAGAAGGTCATATGGTAAAAAGTAAGAAAGTAGAATTCTACACTTTCGTAATGTGCAATGTCTCATAAATTATTAAGTGCATTTCTGATTCTCAATCATAAAATAAATAATTCACTACACAGACCAACATGAATCCAGACTGGTTAAAATATGACATTAAAAAATAATGCTATCTTGGTATCCTGGTATATCACTTTCCATCTATTTCCTTAACAGTATACAAAGCATAATGTTTTTTATTTCAAAGTCTAACTACTTGAAGTGAGTATAATGACCTGACTGAGTTTTCAAACTTGAAAGATGAGATCAAAAAGAAAAAGGAAATTATTTTTTTTAACAGTTTGTTTATAGGAAGAATTTTGGGATCTTTATATTCACACCATATAAAAAAATCATATAAAAGTATAGTCATAAAATTAACAGCCACAAAATCTGTAATCACGATTTCATCTGAGAGCCATTTTAAAGGCAGCAGATTTATTGCAGAGGACAGTATTATGAATTATTACTGACACTGCTTTTAAGACTTAATGTTATGCTATAAAAAAAACTGAATTACAACTTTGATAATACGGACATTCATATCTGTCAGAGGGTGATTTATACTTTTAGAGGATCACGAGTTAGCTCTGCATGTTTCCAGTCTTTCGCTAGGGGGTGCTAAGAGACTGTCTGGACAAATGCAGAACTGTCTATGGAATAACCACAAGAACTAGGATAGAATATCAACCATATCATTTGGCACATTTAGCACCTAAATCCTCAACCCTACACAACTATATCAAATACCAGAAAAGAAACAAGACTTTTTACTGACAAAACTTCTACACAAGCAATTAACTTTTTTTCTCCCCTCCTCACATAGGAACGCCTATCTGGCTTCTATCGACTCTGTCTGTTCACTTCTTACTTGGCTCTCTCTTCTCAGCTGGGCACAAGTTTCTTTCTCCAGCTCACACTCCTTCTGCAGACTCTCCTTCGTAGCTTCCAGCTGCTCCTTCTCCTGCTGCAGGAGGGCCACATTTTTCACCAGTTCCTCCTTCTCTCTCTGGGCTTCCTCCATCTTTTGCTGTACAGAAACATAAATTGTTCAAGATGTTCGGGCCATTTCTGTAATAATTCACTTCGCTAACAGAGTACACCACCATGTTGAAATAGTATGTAAACTGCACATGACGTCCTTGTCAAACTAATATGATCTCAGAGATTTATATAGTTGTTCTGGATGGGACAGCCAAAGAAGACGATGATGTATTGGGTAGCACTGCTCAGGCATATTATACCTCAAGAAAGCCGGCCTTGGTGGTGACCACCAAAATGTCAGAGTTGCATTCATCCTCCACCGTCAGCAGCTCGTCCTCTGACGGGCTGTTGGCACGAAACTGGAATGGCGTGCTGGCTCCCCTGATCTCCCCTTTGTGGGTCACATAACAGAACTGGTAGAACTCGGCATCGTCGTTGGGCACATAATATCCTGTGGAAAAAAGACAGTGAGCCAGGTAAAATTTAGTGCACAGCGACAGAGAAGCAAAATTAAAGCTATTCCTCCACAACCTTTAAAATCATCTGAGTCCTGAACTTATTACACTTAACTACACACTTAGCCCAAAGTCATTACAAAGTTGGGTGTAATTCAGATTTCTGAGAAGTGATATTCAAGAAATCTTCAAGCACTTTCAAGATGACTAAAAGTTTTTTTTATCATCACATTTAAATTGTGAATACAAGTGCAACCGCAGAGAATAAAGTTTACAGATTGAATTTATACCCACAGCAGTCAATGTATATCGACACTTTGTTTATTTTACCAGATTTGATTAGATGTTTGGATTATGACTAATTAAACTTGGAAATTTCCAGAGGAATGGATCAAACGGAGGCCTTAAATGTTCTTTATTAAAAATGGTCAAATTATCAAAAATAATTAGATTATCCAGGTAAAATATTTACAATAAAAGGTTTAGTGCTTATGGCATCAGATATCAGATTCAGTTCTTTACTTTCTCATTTTGGTTAGGGACACCAAACAGCACACAAATACAATTGTCTGATTTCTAATTTCATTTTTTTTTTTGGTCAAATAAATGATTTAGTTAATGAAATGCTAGATTATGTTGACAATAAAGCATTCTTAAGGATAATTTTCAAATTCAAGCATATTCTCAAACTTTAAAAGGATTAAAGCTAAACATTTACCCAACTTGGAAAGTTAAGTTATAACTTTTAAAATAATTGTTTGTATAACTGAACAGAGTAACTCTAGCGGTGTAGTGGTTCAGTGTTCAGTTCTGGATAATTATGCTGATATCTGTGATGTTGTGGGTTTAAGTCTAAAAGCAAATAAGACATTTTGTTCTCTCCTTCCTGTCTCTCACCATTAGTGTATAAAAAGCAGTATAATAAATAAGAAAACACAAACAGAAATGTCTTTAACACCAGAACAGAGACGTGTGGGGAATGTGTCTCATTTAGCTCTACCCACTGATTCAGTATTAAAAATTTAACAATCCTCAGAACAGCCCTCTCATGTGCGGTTATTAAAAGGTGTCAAAGATATATAAAAACTATGGTATGATCTTACCCTGAAAGACCACTGTTCGGTTGACTGCGGTGCCGTCCACATAGTTCTCAGGGAGAGGCGACCACAAGAATGTGTAATAGTCCCTCGCTGTGCTCCAACCAACCTGTGAGACATTGTGGGGAATCCATTCAAACACGCTCTCACCACATCAGTGTAAGATAATAACAATGGAGGATTAACAAGGAGACTTCCTAGAATCCACACTGCCACTTCCAAAATATCCTAAACTGGTTTATTACAGTAATCATGGGGTTTTCGATCCAAGTTTAGAGGATAGCATAAGACCATGCCCACTCTGAGGAACGTTATCATTTCTGTAAATCACTGAAATAGAGATGGAAGAAGAAAAAATATTCTACATATAAAAAAATCGGACTTATATTGCAATTCTAATAGGATTCGGAATAAGATGATAAGGGAATTATTGAAAAAAATTCTTAAGTCTTTAGACTCGGATTTTGTTCACATATTTTGCTTTAAATAAACACTTTGCCTGCTCTTATTTGGATAGTGTGCTAGTCTGTATTGCAATTATGATAAAATTCGGATTACTTGTTCAGCCCTACACTAAAACCACCACATGCACATAGCCCGGCCCTTGTCATGAACAAGCCCAACTGTGGAAATGTAGCTACAACTCACTTCTAACAGGAAGAGGGAAATAGGTGAAAATTTTATACATAGGTGACTTGAAAATGAAAACCAAAATGTAATTATACGTATTTTATGTGTTGTTAACTGATGGTTGATGAGGGGGGAGTACAGAAAATACATCCATAACTTCAGCCCCGGTGCCATAAAACTGTCAAACCAAATCAGAGTCACATCGAGCTGGCTGGCTCTGGGTGCACGCACGTGCATCCACAACAAGCCCAGTCAGACCAGCCTATTACCACACAACATGGATCAAGCCGTGTTTAAAGTTTTGCACAAATTGCATTATGAATAATCATGCAGATAGACCACACTTATATATATGCAGTAACAATTGATGTAGCTTTGATGTGTACAGGCTTTTCTCACTATCTGGGCAGTTTATTTTCTCACCTGTGTACAAACAGCCTACAGCTACAATACTGCGAGTGTTCATCAGAGCCAGAGATAGAAGGCCCTGGTGCTTGAAAACCCCCAATTGTTACGAGTGCAGCTCCAGCCTCCAGCAGTAAAGAACAGGAAGCAATTAAAACATGCACCTAGTTAGAGAGTGTCATTACTGAAGGCTAGCCCTTACCAGTCCACTCATTAGAGCAGGGGAGGTGGTGGTGGGTGAAAACCCTGAGAGGAACTCTTTCACTTACACCAGGCTGCTCTGCAATGTGTATAAATACGAGAGGAGGAGGCAGAGTAGTGTAGAGCCACCATAAAAATCTGGCCTGGTGACTAAAGATTAAAACCTACATATACATGCAGGTCAAAAATAAGAGCAAAGGGGCTACCTGTGGATTTCAGTTTAAACATTTGACTAGCATTCCAGCAAAGTCATACTTCTGGAAGAAGCCTGACAGAAGCCGATGGCAATGTTGCTGCAGGAGGTAACATATTGTCTTTGTGCCAGTCAGACTGTATAAATTCAGGAACGAGTTGTTCATGAATCACACAGAGAGGTTGTGCTTGAAGACAGGTTAATTATAAAGCTGTGCTTGCTCTCACCGAGGACACTGTGACAACCTGTCCCAACAGCATTCCTCCATGAAGCCCGAAGCAGCTCGCATCACGCAGCATGGTAAATGTTCCAACATCAAAAGGGCCAAAAGCTGCTTTTGTCCATGTGCAAACAAGAACCTGTCTGCCGTCTATTCATCATCAATAATATATTCATTTTTTGTTTGACTTGCCGGCCCAAGTGTGTAATTTAAACATTTGTAAAATGTTTTAAGTTGACATGTGAAACATAAATCAAAAAAGAGAAAATAATTCAGTTTAAATTCCGTCATAATTCTCCTAACTTATAATTGTATGAACCAAATTACTGACAGCTGTGCTGAGAGGTTACATTTCAAACATCTCTGTGAACTCCGGGATGCACTGATCTGATGTATTCAGTCCTGATACTGATACCAATACTTGGGCTTTGGGTATTTACTGATACTTTATACCGATCTTCTTACAATGTATGATAAATTAGCTGTATGTCTCACCCTGTAGAAGTGACAGGGATCATTGTTTTATGTGTAAGGAAACTTCAGGATGACTTATATATTACTTTTCTACCTTTGAAGAACAAAATGTGACAAACAAAAACATAGATGTACACTTACTGTATTTTTTGTATTACTTACTGTATTATTAAAAAAAAATAAAGGATGCATCAGCAACTTGAAAACTGAGATTCATCAAGATGTACAGGAATTACAACTGAAATGTAAACGTTTTGGATGAAGCAACAAATTGTTAAAACCCTAAATATGAACTAAAAGTGTAATTAGAGACCAACAGATATACTGGTTGACAGATATTATCGGCCAACATTGGCTTATCAGTATCGGTGTATATGCTATCTAATTTTCTCAGTTATAATTTATAGAATTGTCTGACAATGAAATAAACTGTATGTATCAATCGGCTTTGGCATCAGACTCAAAAATCCCATATTGTTCTACCTCAGTAGCAATTAAACATAGTGATATTATTACCAACACTTGAAGCATGTATTTTTGTCAATATCAGTCTGAAACATAATATAAATAATCTAATGTTAGTAGTACTGGTGCATCCCTATGAACCACTGGCCATTTGACTGAGCTTTCTAACAGCATCCCTTCGCCAGGCATATCCGGAACATGCACTATATTCAGATCAAAATGATATCAAACAGATAAAATCCCTTTGAAAGTTCTCCAAACAACTAAAGATGGGATTCACTTTGTTTGACCGGGAGCCAATAGCAACTAAGCATTTGTTAAGGAGCTAACACTGATGCACAGCGTATCCAGGTTATCTCTGTGTAAACAAACGCTAGAACTTGGCACTGAACGTCTCATCTGTCAGCGCTGCCAGGAACATTTACACAATTTACGATCCCGCCCTCAGCCTTTTCCAGCTCAGCTCTGTGTTTTAGAGGCTCAAGAAATTAGTGATGTTGAGATCTACACTGCCAGTTGGTGCCTGGCTTGAGGCTAAACACAGTGTGATGTGGCATTCAGCTACAAAAGAATGCTGAATCCAGTGTTTAAACGGCCTCCAGACATTACCTGATCCACCCCCAGTAGCCCAACATGACCTCATTCTTCAGTAAGGCTTGGCAAAAACCTCTGTATACGTCCACTTCATGAATCCACAAACATATGATGAATATCCCCCCCAAATAATACAGGATATGACCACTTAAAATCTGTCCTGTTAAGCATAATTGGAACAATTTGTCTTGGCTAGCTTAAAGTGGACAATACAAGTATATTTCAGACTCTTAAGATAAGATACCACATTGTGGAGAATGCAACTACAAAAGAGAGCCATTGTGGCATTTTTTTCTGGTGTGATTTAATCCCAGTTTCCTTCATTCTCATCTCCGGAAGTTAAAGGCATGTTGGTTTAGAAGAGCCTGAAGCCATATGCTTCCCTGTACATCCACAATTCACTTCAGATGAGGCTAAAATAAATTACTGCCACTGTATTGGGTTTAATGTGCTCCTGTAACAAGATCCATGTGGGACTCTGAAGTGTGCAGTGAGGGTCAAAACGCTCCATTTCCTCTTCCAAGTTCTGTTTTTCTTTTTTTATATAATAAACAGGACTAATGTTTTTTTCTCACCACTGAATTAAGGTTTTTCTGTTGTTTTAATGAAGTCAAATTATTGATGATAATGTTGATAATTATAACACTTACTGCAATATTTCTGCTATAATACCTACTACTAGTCAGGACTATTTACCTTGAAGATGCCAACCCAGTCCTTTGGGTGTGGTTTGATGAACTGCGTCAGGGTGTAGTGACACTCCAGGGCGGCATGGGGCATGTAACTCTTCCCGACATTCTGGAAGATTACGTGGGCAAAGTTTGATGTGTCCATGTCGTTGCTTAATAATGTCCCGTCCAGGAACAGTTCCATAAATCACTCAATAGTGGCTTCAGGGAGAGGAGATACAAGCAACACAATATATGATAAGAAACAATATATTTAGAAACAAAAACACTTTTTGCAATAGATGAGAATAAATGTTCCATACAATAACTGTAAATTGTTAGTCATTTTATCCAGGGAGTGGTTTAGTTCACAGTGGAAACAAACTGAATCACATCTCTATGGCATTACAATCCACATAGGCCTATATTTAAATTGAATTAAAATGTTTTCCTTTTACTACGCTAATCATATTCACTATTCAAAAGGAATATTAACTAGGAAATTAATATTTGACATTTTCAAAACAATGTTTTGTGTGTGTGTGTGTGTGTGTGTGTGTGTGTGTGTGTGTGTGTGTGTGTGTGTGTGTGTGTGTGTGTGT
>JAOWBC010001592.1:13049069-13059986 GCA_028566105.1 Hypoplectrus providencianus
GTGTGTGTGTGTGTGTGTGTGTGTGTGTGTGTGTGTGTGTGTGTGTATGTGTGTGTGTGTGTGTGTGTGTGTGTGTTAATGATGAAATGTTCCTTGCTTAATCAGCAAAAACAGATGACATGTTTGAAGTTCATTAGATCTCTGATCCAACTGAAAGAATGTCTAATCGAAGGACTGGAAAATGTTGATAAAATGCACTTTTGCTTTCTCTCTGTGTAAGATAGATTAGACCCTGACGGTTAAAACTATTAAGACGTTAAGTCAAAAACATTCCAAGTTTGCTACCAGGATATGATCTCATAAGGTCAGCATAATAGTAATTGGTCATTGGGAAACCCAGGCAATGTCCATGACAACCAGGTTTCCAGGAAGAGTCATGTCCTTTCACTTCCAACATATGATGGACAAAAATAACACAAGTTAAGGGTCATAAGCTACATCAATTTAACTTAATCTATGGTGTCGCTGCCTGTCTTAAGCCTAAACACATTTGAGTGGCATTTAAATTTGTCCAATTCTGCTCAAATATATAATTAATGATTATTGACTCATTGGTGCTGGTATAAACCAATAATTAATTAAATGATATGGTGTCCTCAAGCACTAGGTAATATCTTCCGGAGCAAAGCTGAAACAGCTGTTAACAGAAAATAGACCTCACCTCAGTGGTGTTAATAATTGTACTACCTCTAATAGATTAGACATGCCTTTTGAATGTAATGGAATTACATATTCTATTTACTATGAGTTATATTTACACCCTTTACATTTCCTTGCACTACTTGGGGAAATCGATATATATCGTTTATTTTGTAAACAATAACAATAAGTAATTTGATTTTTTTGTTCTCATATTATATTGTTTTTTTTATTGAATGTTGTTTCTCTCTCATATTGTGTATTAATAATAAAATCTTGATTTTCGTTAGGCACACGTTATACCCAAGACTTCTACATATTATAATGGGTGGCATTAATTGCCGTTTGAGTCATTGCTTGGAAAGATCATTTTACTTCTCGTTCCAAAAGTACTAATGAGCTAGTATTCCTTTTAATTGCCGGTTTGACCATTTTATCTTACCAGTTTAGTAGTTAGTTGAAATATACTGCTTTGTTTATTTATTAATTTATTTTTTGTTTGTTTCTTTCTTTTACAGTATTCGATTGAATACATTTCAGAAGGACTGGTAAATAAACGCATTCTGTTATATTACCTGTTATTATTATTATTATTATTATTATTATTATTATTATTATTATTATTATTATTATATTATTATGTACAACCTCCCAACTTTTAGGAATTGGGGTTCAACAAGTGAACGTAAATACTAGTTCATAACTTAAAACACCGCATGATTAACGTCACCGATCCACATTTTATTACAGGGCGGATCTTACACTCTGGCCTCAGCTGATATAATTTTGACCGACGTAATTGGGCCTGTGATAGCCAAAACAGTTCGTTGGATGATAATAGGAAACTCTGTTACTGTCATCGACAGCAATAAACTAACAGTATAACAAGAAAGATAAATATGGCAAATGGCGACGGTAAAAGTTGAAATTAACAGCTGGCAAATACAAGATACGAGGCAAGGCCTAATATAAAACAGTGATCACATCTGGCTAGGTTAGCTATACCGCTACCATGCTAGCGTTAGTTATATACTTTACTGGGTCACGAGTTCATTGCTAAGCAGTGACAAATTGATTCTTAAGACTATCGGGTTTATACTAACCGAAACAGGTTAATACATAGATGTTATAATAACGTAATAACGCACTCAAAGAGGAGCTAACTAGAGAGCATTGCTATCAACTGGAGGACAAGGTTAGCGATAGCTAACATAAACAGTTAGCAACGCTGTTCAGGGCCAGCGTCTTAAAACATATGTCAAAGGGAGTGATTAACAACAACAACCGTAATGTTAATCAGATATATGAAATTAACCTTAAACATACCCAGTTGCCATGTTCAACAGGAGCTGAAATCCGAATGTATCATAAAAACAATTGTTGACGCAGTTCAGTGCTTTCCCGTGCCCTCTTCCTGGAATAATAACAACATTACATCATTTCCGGAAGGGGATTGCTTGGGAATCCCACCCGTCGGAAAAACAATGACAAGGTATAACTTCACACCGACAGCGAAACAATGTAGCAAAAAATTATGTAGCGTAACTTAGAGAGAGAAAAGTATTTATGCATGATACCATGTGTCCAAAGATTACGCTAAAAGTCATAGTAACCCATTTTGGATTTTTATGCAGTCTCATAAACATTTTAAAAGCTATGAGCAGTGGTGGAATGCAACTAAGCTAACAATTTTAAGTTACTTCCCACGTACCACTCTACGTACCACTACCACTTGTTAATTCTAAAATAGAGGGGTTTAAAAAATATGTATATACATCATATATCATTTCGATTATTCGGTTTATTCATTTCGACATTCGGTTTCTGTGATTTTGTTACATTTGATTATAATTAAAACCACCCTGGTCAATTATTTATCAAATGTAAGAATCAGTTATAATAACTAAATAATAAGACTTTATTAATTAATTATTAATGATAAGCCTTCACTCAATCATTAACTACTGTTGATAAAACGGTCCCTTTCGGAGGCTCTGATAGATCTGATCTGAAACACTATATAGGTTTATCTCTCTTTTTTTTATTTATTTATTTATTTTATTTATTTATTTATTTATTTTTTGCAACTGTACAGGCGTACAAATATATCAAAGATTTAATAAAGCTATCTGTTGATGCGGAAACACGTCACACCCAAGGCCCTCCCCTACAGTCCATTGGCTGGATGTGGGAGGCTGTGGTGCTCATATCTATAATTTGATTGGCCAGAGGAACAATCAATGCTGTACGTACTGTTGCGTCAGACGTAAGGTCAAGAGGAAAGAAGCATGGCTGCTGTGTTGAGAGGGTCTCGGTACCTAGTTGGAAGGTGTTGCAAGCATGTTGACTTTGCATTCGGTGAGTACAACAAACCCACACCTTGTACGTATCATGCACGTCTCTGTGCATAGTTAAGAAGCTGATGTTG
Source organism: Hypoplectrus providencianus (assembly GCA_028566105.1). Lineage (NCBI taxonomy): Eukaryota > Metazoa > Chordata > Actinopteri > Perciformes > Serranidae > Hypoplectrus > Hypoplectrus providencianus. The sequence continues at coordinate 13,052,137 of JAOWBC010001592.1, forward strand.
CTTCTCAAGTTCTCTGTGTTTCACGAAAACGCAACTTGGACTTGAAATGTTTGCGAAGTTTGACTTAAATTTCGCTACACCGGGTTTAGCTGCTTCTGCAGAGCTTTGGTGAAAGATTTACGACTTAAAGAGCGTTCCGTTCGCTCTTCTTATGAATATTACGTCGTTATTACGTGACGGGGCTACGTGCCAACAGCCAAACATTCCCTCAACCTTTCAAAAACCCTTAAAGGGTTGAAATTATTACCGATATGCTATTGTGTCCTGCTGTGTCCTGTACTCATTTAAGGGACATTATGTAATGTCACTCACCGTGAACTTTGTCAAGCCAGTGTGTTGAAAGGAAACTCAAAATAAATATCATTGCTTTAAATCCTCATGTATTTATCTTTTACGCTTGCTATTTCACTTTACACATCAAGATCTCTATTTATTCTTGTGTAGCCTATGTTGGTGAAAAAGTTGTTATACAACAAACTCTTAATTTTTTAATTATTGTACACATTAACTTAAGTAATCTATTTGACGCGCCTTTTTTATACATTAATTAGAATGCTTATCTTATACATGAGTTTTCTGTTATCAAAGAATTGCAAAGTAAATATTGAAAGGGCTTGGTACTATGAGGTTAGATGACTTTGGTTGTGAAGGGCAATTACTTTGGAGTACAAACCCCAATGAAATGTTAAAAAATAGGACATTGCATTTAAGCATTTCTTGAATTGGAAATGTTTAAATTTAAATTATTAAGAAATGAAATTACAAGAAGATAATCCAGACACAGTGTTCTGGGGGAAAAAAAGTCTTGGATTTAGGAAACTGACCTTTGGTTTCACAGAGGAACTGAGCACTGGTCTCCTGTGAAAGTCCTGCATTTTTTGATAATAATTAATCATTTTAATAATGATCATTCAATAAATAAAATATTTAATACATCCTTACATGTTCAATATTCCCCTCATGCTATTAACACCTCCCTACCCTATGTTGTAAATTGCCCTAACACAGCTCTTTAAGTTGGATTGCTGCTATAGCTGCAATCCAACTTAAAGAGCTGTATAAGCATAATAATGACAGCCATTCTTGTCCTTGAATGTGTGAGAAGGATATTGTGTTTTAGAATTTATCCATTTGACCGTCATATTTTAGTCTCAACAAGGTCTATGGCCTCGAAGACACCGGTTGGGTTTATCGGGCTGGGCAATATGGGAAACCCAATGGCAAAGAACTTGCTGAAGCATGGATATCCAGTCATTGCTACTGATGTGTTCCCGGAGTCCTGCAAGGAAGTGCAAGAGCTGGGCGCTCAGGTGGGGGTGTGAAGCGTATTCAAACATTTCTTTTTTATGCAGTTATCACCTCTTCTTACCTAATTGATTTGTGCTTTCTCAGATTGTGGATAATCCTGCTGAGGTAGCAGACAAGGCCGACCGCATTATCACCATGCTCCCCTCTAGTCCTAACGTCATAGATGCATATACTGGACCCAATGGCATCCTCAAGTACACACCTATTTCTCTGTTAATATGTACATAATAACCTCAATAGATTTAAGCTACATTCTAAATGACGTATTTTTCTCTACAGAAAGGTGAAAAAAGGCTCCTTATTAATTGACTCCAGCACTATCGACCCATCTGTTTCTAAGGAGATGGCTGCTGCTGCTGAGAAGATGGGGGCAGTTTTTATGGATGCACCTGTATCAGGAGGTACGTTTTATATTTCTGATCAATATAGAGGTTGTATGATATCTCCTACAAGTCACTGTCTAATTTTGTAAAACACTTGCACTTGATAGTCAGGTTATTATAGCAGAAATTAGTGAACAGTGGTTGAGTGAAACAATGCACAATAGAATGATATGGGATTTAACTTTAAAAAAGAAAATTCTATATGTGGCGTAAGAACAAGCATTTTTTTCCTATTTCAGCTTATAAGTTACTTTAATGATTAATCAGTTATTAAAAAAGTGAAAGATTTTATGTTTTATTGCTTGTTAAACCCACAACTCATTTCAGCTATACATGATTGCAGTTATATTTAGAAGTCTACCTTGTGTGTTCATGAGTTCTGATATGTCAAACCGTATATACAGTATGTATGGTATGTGTGGAATGCAGGGACGGGACACTTGCTTACAGGGCAACGTTTTCACCAGCTGCCTTAATGTTGAGCTGAACTGTGAACTTTGCATTTCAGCATTTTTTTTAAAATTCCATTTGTACCACTTCTACATAAGTCACAGTAAATAAATAGCACCAACAGCTTCTATATTAGGAGGAGGGGCGGCTTCTGCCTGCACAGATGTTCAAAGCTGTGACGTGTGTGTGCTCCCTGACTTTCTTGGGGGTCCACACAGACACACAGCTTGTTTGAACTTGGCCTCATCAACGTCAGGACAGCCACTTTCTTTGAATTGATTTTGGTCCATTTTATAGCCCAGCCCTGAAGATTAGTAGTGATTTATATGCTTCCGTCCTGTGGTGGTGCACATGGATTAAAGTTGTCCAGCTTTCCTCCTTGAACTTGTTAGTGTGTGCGTGTGTGTGGCGCTGGCAGTTTAACTAGTGCAAACTGAAGTGTATATCATACTTTGATATATCGCGTCAATCGCTGAAATGAAACCTTTTGAACATCTCCAGTGGCCAGACAGAAATCAAAAGAAGCACAGTGGCGTGGTAGTGAATGTTTAATCCAGCACAGTTCAAGTTTAAACATAAAAGCACATATGGTGGTGGGAAAATAATTGAGTCAGCATGTGTCTGATAGTTGTTTCTCCTTGTGAAAAAATGTACAGACCAGATGAGATAAGAGCCATCTTTCATTTTTCTTCGGACTGGAATGCTTACCAAAGACAAAGGAGCGAATAGACACATGTTTTAACATGGAACTTTGCATTTGGGCATAGGGGTGATCATGCAACTTTCTAGCAAATTCTCCCAGGCATTACATTTGCCAAAATGTAATGCCTGGGTGGATTTGCAAGAATATTTTATGACCAGAATATGTTGGAATAAACAGGACTCCCATACTCACCTATACTCTCAGTTCTCAGTTTAAATGTGTCAGTGAAGGTCACATATCTGCACATTTGAAAGGAATGCTTCTCACTGGAGAAAACCTACAAACCTGCTGTCTGACAGCTTTGGTATTTTAGGGCAGCACAAACATACTGGCTGTTCCTCAGAGAGAGAGCGAGATGGAGAGACACGCATACTTTTGTTTGAACTGTATTTTTTGTAGAGGTCTTACTGGTTTTTGTGCTTTTAGATTATGTTATGACCTGGTTATTTATTAGTTGCTTTAGAAATTAAATAGCAGCTTTAATGAATTCCAATTGTCAATCATGAATTAAATATAGCAAATTGGTTAAACTTGGTAATTACTTGCCTATGTTTTTAGCCATTTACATAAACTATTCAACCTCAAATGTATCTTCCTATCTGTCCTGCATCTCACCTTCAGGACCTGTATTTACTTTCCCTATCAGCTTTCAGTGTTCTGTACTTTGATTCTGCACTTGGATATTTTAGTCTGGATTTTTAATTCTGATTTGATTTTCTTTTAAATATTGCAGTTCTGTATAAATGATGATGCTGTTACCCATGTCTTTATTATTTACCAGCTTGACTGTGACTGCAGTTTTCCTAGACTTTGGTTTGTAAAAAAAATGCTGCTGTCAGACTTTTCAGGAGGATGGAGGAGGGGGAGGCCTGTGACACCCATGTTGGCTTCCCTCCATTGGCTTCCTGTAAACTTTAGTATTAATTACAAGACTGCTGGTTAATTTCTTGGCACCCATGTGGCTTACACCTGGTTAGTGCTACTACTGAGGTTTTAACCCCATGTGAGCCTGAACACACTGTCAAATGAACAGTTGGTTTAAGTTTATGAAACTACGTAATGGTTCCCCAAACTTTCAGATAGACTCCTACGTCTAAAACCTTTTTTTTTTTTTTTTTTTAAAGAGGTAAATCTACAGTTCTGTTCTTAACACTCACACAACTACAATCGTTCATTATTTCTTGGCACTACATGTTGCAGTTTTTTCTGTATTCTTTATGTAGCATTTAGCCTTGCATGTGATACTGTTTTCGTTCTGCTTAATTTTTATGTGGGGCATGTAGATCCCAAAACTTCGTGAGTTAGTCCAAGAGTCCCCAATATGTACTACATTTTTTTTTTCAGTCCAAAAGCATGTCCACTTCTTCAAATATTTATTTTATACAATCCTCACCTCTTTTTCCCTCTTCCACTTTTTTCCTCTATTTTATTCCATGAGTATTACAGAGCTGACAGGAAATGAGTAGAGATGGACAGTTTAATGTTTATTTAGTTTAATATTGTGGTTGTACTGCACTTCTGTGTTCCAAAGACAGCTTTAGAAATCAGTAGTTAGGGCTGCTGAGGAATAATTTGGATCCATATGACTGAAGTCAAACTTTTAGCCCTGATTTCTATTCCTACTTTTAGTTTCCATTTGTTCACTGCTTTTCAGTAGAATCTCCATTCAGAATGTATATATATATTTTTTAATACCAACTTTGTTTACATGTGTGCACATGGTTCATTGTGTGTATAAGCACGACTTTGCATCCATAGGTGTGGGTGCTGCCAGTTCAGGTAAACTGACTTTTATGGTGGGAGGAGCAGAGGAGGAATTCACTGCAGCCAAAGAACTGCTCACCTGCATGGGAGCTAATGTGGTGTACTGCGGTCAGGTTGGAACTGGACAGGTAAGGCATTTTTTTTTCCAGAAACTGTCACGATTTCTTTAAAAGTTTTTTGACAATTAATTAGAAAAAAATGTGGGTCATAAAATTATGAATTGCTGTGGTGTTAAGGTTATTGTATTTTAACATACTGTCATTTAATTACAGGCGGCTAAAATCTGCAACAACATGCTTCTAGCTATCGGAATGATTGGGACTTCAGAGACGATGAACTTGGGAATCAGGTGAACAAAGTCTTTATTTTACCAATATCAGCATATGCAGTTAATTTTAGGTCATGATGCTAAATGCAACAGAAATGCATCTTGTGTAAGTTAGTCACTTGGGATTTGTCTTCACTCACAGACTCGGCCTTGATCCCAAACTGCTGGCCAAGATCTTGAACATGAGTTCAGGACGGTGCTGGTCCAGTGACACATACAACCCTGTGCCTGGAGTCATGGAAGGCGTCCCCTCTGGGAATAACTACCAGGGAGGCTTCGGCACCCAGCTCATGGCTAAGGTCAGTTTGGCATAAAATATGCTTAAAGTTTGTTATGCCATTATCCCCAGTATTTTCTTGACTTCAAAGATACAAATGGTATTTATGGATTGTGGGTCCTTACAGAAGCAGATTAAACCTTGAAAAACAGACAGTTAAATTCAAGGTTTGAATTATGCTTTTAACTCTTGCTTGAACTTTAGGTTGCATAGGATGCCAAGTCTATTTTGACCTAGGTATATTGTATTTTATTTAAAAATATATATAATTTACCACAACTGTGATGCGCTTTAAAAGCTTATAATGCACTTTAGAATGCTAAGAGTTGATTTTGGAAATGGTTTAGGTGTATATTTATATATTATAGTTGGCATAAGTTAGTCAGGAACTCATATCCATGCCACGTGCTGTGCATATGACAGGGATTTAAGTGATGGTGTTAAAAAAAATCTCTTAGAGAATCTCACACCACTTGAAATAATGCAATAACCTAGCTGGCAGTAGTTTACATCGCTCTTAAAAGGGGATCCAGCTCATATTATTACAATGTAAAGAAAAATGCTCTGTGGTGAGTAGACTGGTGGTTTTGGTTTTAGAGGTAATTTTCAGCTTCGTCGGTTTTTCTAACGTATGTTTGCTTTTCTTTTTCAGGATCTGGGCCTCGCGCAGAACACAGCCACGAACACAAAGACTCCTGTCCCTCTCGGCTCCTTAGCCCATCAGATGTACCGTATGATGTGCGCACGCGGTTATGCCAATAAAGATTTCTCCTCCGTATTCCAGTTCCTGCGTGAGGAGGAGGGCCAGTAATGTCAGCCTCCACCCCGTCCACAGCCTTGCCAGGCCTGGCCCTGCACAGGACTAACATAGCGTAGTTAGGGTGCATTTCACCCAGAGGACTTTCTTTTTCAAAGTCGTGAAAGTCATGAAGCCAAGAGAGCTCCAACACAGCGTGACAGATCATGTGAGCACTTCTATCCTTTTGGAAATCATGTTTCCTGTGTGATCTAGCCTTTATAATATGCAACACTCCTTTCAGATTTAGAATCAAGTGAACTGTCAGATATCCGGCAGATCCACAGGGTCAGTAGACTGTCAGAGGGCAGTGGCAGCTCTGCTGATCTTCCTTTTTAATGCAAAGAGACCGGTGGGTACCTGGTGTTTTGAGGACCACTCATTAGTTCTGTTCATCAGTCACGGTTTAGTCTCCACATATTTATCTATTGTTTGTGTTGATTTCTTTATGTTGCTGTTTTTTCTGTTCATGGGGGTTACTTCTCTTGACTTTGAAAATGTTACTTTGGGTTAAGAGTGTCATCATATCCAGTTAGAAAAATAAAGACAATTGTGATGTCTTAAACTTTCTCAACAATTAATTACCACCTTCCTTTAAATTTCAACCATTTTAAAATCCTGACATTTAATGTTAAACAACTGAAGGCGCCACATGCATTTAATGTTTGCTGCTGATTTAGTGTAATGATACCATACGTTATTTCTCTCCGTCATGGATTTAGGATAATAGCTTTGCATGGACACAGTTTTAAATTTCTGCAGTTCACAAAACTTGCCGCGAAACCTCAGACACGCAGGGTGAAGGATACTAATCCTGCCGAAAATAGCTCTTTTATAAATGCCTCGCTAGTGAGTGAAATAGCTCCCAAATGTTGCAGTTCGCTTCTCGTGCCTCACTCTGAATCAGTAGTCCCGTTAAAACGCGGAACAAAGCCTGGCTGCAGGGCAGATGCAGCGGCCGGATGCAGGCTGCAACACACGCGCACACTGCAATCAACAAACGCAGCAACTTTCTTCTGACTAATGATCGAACTTAAAAAATGTATCTGGTGAAGATTTGATTGTCTTTATTGCATACACCACAGCGATGAAAAAGTTTCGTGACTGCCTGCTGCATCTTGCATCCAGCCTCAGTCATTTTGGGACGTGGACGTTTTTTTTTTTCTATCTCCTCTTAGTCCAGAGCATGAGGGCGGCATGTTTCTGATCTAGTTTGCCAAGAGCCACTGAGGGGCCAAGGTGCCATAGGTCATGCGATCACAAGACAAACCCATAAAAAGTCCATTAAGCACTGTAGGCTAAGAGCCGTGTTGTCATCTACTTGATAGGTACTGCAAACAGAACAGCACTTTGGTCTCAGGCCTCCAGCAGACTGACACACACACTCACACACACACCTCCCCACGTCATCCCGTCCTCAACGTATAGCCTCTTCAGTGCGGTTTAATATGATGCCCACTCAGCTTTGCAGCCCTTCATATGTGTTTATTTTTAGACTTGGTTACAATTCAGATACGATTATGCTATTTACATTAATGCTTATTATCAACTATTCATGGTTTTGCAACGACACAATATGCATTATAAATATGATGCATGCTTTTTGCTGACAAATTAGACTTAAAAATAGTGCGGATGTTTTATCGTCGCTAAATGTGTTTCCCATTGCGTTCCAACCGTTCTTAGATCATATTCCAGCCTTTTGCAACAAGCTGGAGTTTGCATCTGTTTTTTATATTTTGCATTTGAAGCTATGACTAATCTGTTGTCAAATCTCTGCGGGTTCAATAACGGCTTTTTGTCCAGTGTTTACAGTGTGTGGGTTATATTAGAAAAAAAAA
>JAOWBC010001592.1:13105073-13126062 GCA_028566105.1 Hypoplectrus providencianus
GTTTTAACGTATTCATTGTCATTTTCAGGGCTCTCCCATATCCACTGTCAGAACAAATGAGTGGATGAAAACATACGACTGAAATACATGTTTAAAAGTACTTTCCTGCACTTTCCATTGCTGTTTTGTATTTATTTCCTATGGTTTTTTTCTCACACAATTTTATGCCATGCTTTTGTCAAATTTGGTATTTGCAAACTGAAAGATAAATAAAGATTTAAACCTATCTGTTGTATGAAAAAGGATTTTGCCTGCGCTTAAGCCACAAGGTGGCAATAGAGTCTCTTCAAAGGTCAGAGATTACTGCCTCTGGAACAAAGATGCTCAAGGCAGGAAGGCCACATGCTGGTTTCTATTTTTTATTTATTTTGCCATGAGATACAAATTTAGAATAGTTTTACAAAATGAGTTAACAAAAGGCAGGGGGAAAAAGTCAACAGAAATTAATTTTAAGAAAAGTGCACTGGAGGTTTGGGTCAATGGCATCATTAATGCATAAACATAAGGAATTAGTGCATTTATCACTGATATTTCACCCTGCTGAATCATATTATGTACCCCCTGTTATTCTCTGCAGTTACCATCACGCCAATGTCAATATCAAACCAAATACATGCACACAACCCTCCAGATGAATGAAAAAATATTAAGCAATTTAAAAAAAAATAAAGAGTTTATGCATCTGGTCAGCACTTTTGTTCCAAGCTTCAAAGGGAAACTGATTTTTTATTTTATTTTTTATTTTTATGGTACCTGGGAGACTTGGCTGGGCAGAGGATCACAGCGTGGCAGATGGCTGGCTGTGCTGCGTGCCTGAGTGAAACGGCTGAGGTACACTAATAAGACAGCCACCCACACAGATAGCAGGGATGCTTATCACCCTCTGAGGGGCTGTTTGACAGCAGGCGAGGTGGCGTTAGCTCGGCATATCCCTCTGAGGTTACATACATACTGTACATATCTTTTTACAACCTCCTCGCTCAAAGTTGTGTTTGAATTTTATCTCTCAGGGTAACCCACTTCTTTTTTGGTTTGCTGAGGACAAAAGGGGCCTCGTCAAGGTTTTCTCAAGGTTGAGCGAAAATGGGGAGGAAAATGCCTTCATTAACCAATAACTCACTGTATCTTTCTCTCCTTCTTCCTTCTATTTTTTCCATGCTCCTGTCGCTCTGTTTTGTTCCTGTTGAGTGATGAGCTGGTCCTCTGTCCTCTGGGTGACATTCAAAGCCGACATAAATCCTGCTCTTTACGGTATAGTGCAGCGATAAAGCCTCTCTGCTAATTGGAGATGTAATGAATTACCATAATTAGTTATTGAATATACTACATTGGATATAGAAAGGAAATGCTTTGTTTTAGGGGAGGGAATGGATGCAGTGAAACAATGTGATGTTCAATGAGGGAAATAACATCACTGATGACGTCTAAGTGTGTTATTTTTTCATTTAGGACGATTATGTAAGACTTAAAACATGTTTCAGTGCTGATGTTGAATTAAACTCATAAACACAAATATTTCTTTACTGCTGTCATAGCCTGGTATTCCCCCCTTAGAGTCCTCCTTTTAATGTTAGGCTATGGGTTAGGTTGCCAAAGGCAAGTAAGGCTAAATATTGCCTCTCATTTTTATGTGCCAATAAAGGATTTCCTTAATGGATGTCAACTACACCCCCCCATCCCCCTCCGTTAGATTTGGACAGCCATATCTGCAGAATATACAGGTTCTTTTATTGCAATTTAACATCAAGATATAATGTTTCATAGATAAATGCCACTGTGCCATTAATCTAGTGAGCACTAAATTACACTAATGATACCAGAATATCACTAATTAATACTTGCAACCATAAAGAAACACTTTTACCGGCCAAATATATATAGATTGAGCTGCTCAGTTATAATAAATAACATAAGATCTGCTGAGAAAGATGATGGAAATATAAAACAAATTTCCCTTCAGGACAGAATACTTTCGCTGCCATTTTGCACTGACAATTAAGAGGCCTCAGATGTTTATTTTTACACAGCATGTGTTGCTTCTGATGGTATTACTTTGATGCTCATCCTGTGTGAACGCGTGCCTTTGGGGTAAATAACTCTTAGGACAATACTGGTACACTAATACCACTCCGCTCACAGTGATAGCTGCTCATCCTGGTTGGGTATTATCACCATTTCATAGCATCACCCCTGAGGTTGGCGGGAAGGCTAAAGACTTGATCTATACCACTTTAGAGAGGTAATCTTGATCAAGCTGTCAGCTGTTCCTGCTGCTCTTTAACCGGGTCATTCTGCCATAGATCACACCACGGCTTCATAGAGAGTTTCTGTCAGGAATAACACTGCTTTATTTATGTGGTATCCTCTGGCATTTTGCAGGAAATGTATTACCTCTCCAACTGGCCCTCTGTCAGCATTCCATTAAAGCCTCTCCCCCGCCTGGTCTAAATCTTAAAATCTGAAATAGACACTTTTTAAATGCAAGTCACTCTTAATTGAGGTCAGTTCTTGTGAACATAACTCATGGCAGCTGACAAATTAAGGTTTCCTCAGCTGGCTTATGACATTGCGAGAAGACGACGTGTTGTATTTAAAGTGAAAGCTAACGAACTTAATGACAGGCTGCTCTGAAAAATTCATATTTCTAGAATTTGAGGCTTTGATTTTCAGTGATTTTTCTATATATAATGTGTAATATGAAAAACAGGGTTCGTGATGGCCAGTAAATATGGGTGTAGACAGGTCATTTATTACCACCCCACCCATCTCTCTCGCATGTTACCAGCGTCTGCTCTTTTTACGCGTTAATTGCCTTCTGTGAGCCGCAGACTGTGATGTCAAGGGAAGACATCAGGAGCTGCTGTGAAAGTGGCTCCTGATGTCTGAAAGTCCAGTTTCTGGCCTTAAAAACATCCCCGTCATCCCCCCAAGAGGGTGCCATGTTAAACACCGTCATGTCACAGGTGATAGTATACGCTGATGAAGCCGTTGCTGCTGCAGAGGTGCTTGTCATCTCCCTCACTTACTGTACGCATCATGTTACAAACCGGTCTCATGTCCCGGGGTGTGGGGTTGGCGGTCCAGGCTGTCACGGGCTCAGTAGAGCTATGTGCTGACATGTCAGTGGGGATAAATCAGTCTTATCAAAGTGACAGGTGTTTGTCCACCTGCTATAAACATCTCCCACGCCCTCGCTCCTGATCCATCTCCCCACAGATTATTTACAGGGCTCCAGCCTCCGTACTCTGGCCCTGTTTACTCTCTGTGTCTGTGGCTCTAATATCAAGTCAGTGCTGTGCCACTGATTTACTCTACTAGTTAGTGGGGTGAGTAATGACCCTGGATGGTCTGGGAGGATAGTTTGTAATCAGAGGAGGTCAGAGATGCTCTAACTGTAATTACAGCCCTCTCCACACTTACACCTCTCTGCAGCTGACTTCCTGCCAATCCTGTGCAAACTGATCACTCCTTCTCTTTTGCTCTCCACAGAGTCACAAGCTCGGACCCCACGTTCAGGATCTCGGTGTCAGCTCTTAATATAGCTTTTTTTTGTAGGATACCCCCCTGGCAGAGGAAGTAAAGGTGTGAGGTTGAGTTACAGGAGCTTGCTGAGTTAACTGAGTCACCGGATAGCAGAATGCTGCCATCACTCTCACTTAATGTCAGTGCTGGTATGTGGTGGAGCACAGGTCCTGCCAAGTTAACCTGAGCTAATTTAGGGTCTGGTGTAGACCAGGAGCTGCTAAGCAGTGCACAGTGACCATGCTAATAGGGTGGATAAAACAACATGACATCCATAGTGGCGGCTGTGGCTCAGTTGGTAGAGCTGTCACCCTCTGATCGGATCCCTGATCATGGCTGAGGGTGGCAGGTGGCACCATCTAGGGTAGGCTCAGCCATGGGTGTATGAATGTGCGTGTGAATGAGTTTATGAGTGCTGTCTGTAGTGTTAAAGTGCTGTGAGTGGTTGCAAAAGTGCTATACAAGTGTAGTCCACTTAACAGGGGGTACAACTGTACAACAGGGTAACAGGCTTAGTTTTATGTCTGTTTTATTTTTATCTTTTTAAACAACCAGAGGAATCACATGTCAAAACTAAACAGGAATCATTCAATTCAATTCAGTTCAATTCAATTCAATTCAAAACAGCAACAAAAGTAATCTCAAGTCACTTTTCGCGAAGAGTAGGTCTAGATTCTCTTTTCCCCCCCTAGAAACATAATTTATATGAAGGTAATACATACATGTTAAGTTTTATATCCTCCATATACTTAAAGGAACAGTCCACCCCAAAAACAAATGTACTTCTCCTAGTGCTTCCTTTTTTTTATTGTGTTGGTGATTATTCATGATAATCCATAGATATGTAATAATTATATTATTTTTTCTTTTAAATTCAGTTTTCGTACATAATACAAGACGGTGTATCAAATACAACATGCACCAAACTATCTGCATAGAGGAAAATGAGAAGGGAGGCAAACAGCATCAGAGGGTTGGAAGCACTGGTTGCACTGGGAGACTCAGTATTTCTTTCTGGCGCCTGTCCTGCACATCGTGACAAGAGATTTAAAGTTACTTGTGTGGTTTGTGGTTGATTTCAAAGCAGATAAGCATACAAAATATTGTATACAGTATCCATTTCCTGGTTGGTTATGTTTTTTCCAGTGGTGTCCTCAATGTTGGCGCAGTTTGTCTGACAGATATTGTTCCAACTTTCCCTCAACTGTAAATCATTTTGCAGTTTTATGTCTAGGAAGGGAGTGATCCCCCACTTTAAAATTAAACAATCTCTCAGTTTTAAAGGAAAGCTACAATAAATATCTTTACTGTCTAATGTTCTTGGCTAAAGAATGAGAAAATCTAAATAAATTGAGCTAAATATGATTCAAATAAGAAAGATGGCAATGAGACCAATAAGTCTAATCAGTACAACCTCAAAGAGCAACTTATAATAGTTCTGCACTTTCAGCAAGGGAACTTTCACTGCTGCTGGCATCTAAAGCAGAACAATGTGCTGAAGAAGACCACAAGGAGCGACTTCAAATTTCCAAAAGGAAGTGAGTAGACCTTTGAGCTTTTATTTTTTGGAATATATATATTGTTTGCAAAGGTAAAAGAAAAAAAAAACAAAAAAAAACTTCTGTGCTTTTTTTTTCAATAGTTCAATACCACAAGTATAAACATTTGATAAACTTCCGTCCAGAACTTTAGCTTATTGAACCACGTCTGCAGACAGTGTACATAATTTGAACGTGCATATTAATGAATTTGATATGGGCCCTATTAACATACCATGAATGATAATCATGTGAATTTAGGATACTCATTACATATGTATTACATGAATAGCAGGTGGAGTAATTTGAGTAATTTGTGGCTTTATGCAGACAGTGGGATGATGGACGGTGTCTGGAGAAGACAAGCTGAGCCGGCCAGTGGATCTACTGCAGAGTAAGGAGAATTTAGGCTCATCATAAAAGATTTCTCCTTGCCTCTTATTTCACTTGGACATTTTTATGTTTTTTTTATTTTCTACCTCATTGCAGCCGTGAGCTGCCTGCTGATTTACACACACTGGCAACGAAGCACAGAGGCCTCAAGAGACGGTGCCCTCTACCCCTCCATTTTTTCCCCCTTGTTTCTCCACCCTCTATCGTCCTCTCACTGCCACCACCGGGCGTCTCTGCAGTCACCGGACTGGGTCTGACCAAAGAGCTCCCCCTCCACCTGACTCCTCATCTCTAACAAGACGTAAGTCTGAAGGGCTTGTTATTCACTCATGATCCTGTGACACAGAGGGGCTGTTACCATGTGCCACAAATTCATACACGGAAGAGCAAAAGACATCATAGACACTAAAGGTACCTTACAATGCTCACATTTTATTTCAGAGTTCTTACACTCTCACATGAGCTCATTTATGACCTTTAGGATCCTGTTGGCGCAATACACACGTGAGCATGGGGGTATGTTAGACAATGGGCCCCTGGGCAGAGACATTCAAAAGGCCCCTGTACCTCTCCTACAAAGAGAGCCATGTTGTGGTTTTGCATCTTTTTGCAGTCAATAAGCACCTTTTCATAACTTTCTTTCTGTGTTACTGTTTCTTTATTGGTCGTTTTGTGTATTTTTCTTTTAATTTTGTGTCTTTTTTGTGTCTCTGTAGTAATTTTTTGTCCTTTTGGGGGACTCTTGGGTATCATTCTGTGCCTTCTTGCTGTATTGTGTTGCTTTGTAGTCATGTGTGTGTGTTTGTGATGTCTATTCCCTTAAAATTTTCTAAGTAAAGGTATATTGGGCCCTTGATGCATTGGGCCCCTGGGCCTGCGTCTGTTAGACCCATTCAGTAATCCATCCATCAATATGAATATATGTGTTTTAGCCTGGATTAAAGTATATTTGTGAATGCCTTTGCAGGCATGTTATTTTAACTCCTCCATCTGTTTGTACACTCCGAAGGAAACATGTCTGATATTACACACCATATCATTTCAGGAAATTATGAAGCAGTGATCTCAATTTCCCTGTTCTCCCTCAGGCCCATGTGTTGAAGGCAAAGGAGCTTGGTTTCACGCTGATCAGCCCTGATTCCAGGAGATGAGAAGCTGTTGCTCGCCTTGCTACAGTGATCACGCTCGTTCCTGGTAATTGCTACATCCGTGCACCAAAAGGCGACAGCATGTGGAGGGGAAATAGCAGGTATAAACCGTGCAGAACCGCGGAAAGGTACCAGGGCTGCTGGGTTTGATGAATGATGGATAGCTCTTAAGTCAGCTCATTTCCATCTGTGACAGTTGAGTGACAAAGAAAAATGTTTCAGCCTTGAGAAAAAGTATTTTCTCACCAGACTGAAGCAGGTGTTAGGATACAGAGTTAGCTTTGAGACACACTCACAAAGACGCACAGCATCAAGGACAGATGTAACGTCTGAAAAGCCTTTTTTTGGCTGTCAGGTTGTAGAATTTTTGTGGCCGTCGGTAAATCAGCGCTCAGTATTGGCATGAAATGTGGGAGACCTTGAGAAATGTTCAGAGCAGAGGCGTATGTTATTAACAATTCAATTAACCCCAGACTCCCAGATCATTTACCTCCTTACTCTTGCCCCTAGTGGATGTGATTGTCTTACCAAGCTACACATCAGTATCTCCAGCCTGTGCTGTTATCATATGAATGATGCTGGTGGCATCATTCCTTCAGGTCTCATCTCCTATCTATTGGCAGTGCAGCTGGACTTCTCTGATATTGACTCATCCTGGTTCCACTGGGTTGCAGGCAAAAAGATTTAATATCTCAAGTGATGCTGAACTCCTATTGCTACTAATGGATTCAGTATAATGTGGCACTTAAAATGCATGAGCAGCCTCTGATTTATCTGTAATTTGCCTCCACTGGAGCATATCTCCCTCAATACTTCCATTTGTTTTTGGCTCTGTGCAGTCTGCTCAGTAAACGAACCCTGATTGGGATTTCATATTGTTGCATTCGAGTTTGACAATTTGGTTCTTTCCAACACATAAAATGGATTTTGGCTTTTTGTGATTCTGTTTTAATTACACAACAGAGGGAATAGTAAGTCAAGCATGAGATCACAGACTCGAGGTGGGGTTTATTTGAGCTGTCGCTGCAGAAAGACATGCTGACTTGGTCAGAGGCAGATGGGCACCTCCCTGAGGGGCTGTTCTCCTTTATCTTATCTTCTACTGTTTTATGTGTCAAACAATAAGCATACTAATTAGATTAAACTGGACCAAAGCATTTGTGGAAATAATTACAATGTGATTCTATCTTGTACTTTCTGAATAGTCGTAGTTATGTCCAGCTTGAAACCCACCCCTGATTGTTCTCCCTCCCCATGTTTTCACTCCATTTGACCTCTTCTGGGTCACGCAACATGGAGCAGGAAGCTGTTAGCCAATCGATCTGATGGGTTTAAATGTGCCAGTGTTGTCATGGTAGCAGAGCTGCGCTGACAGGCTAGGCTACAGTGGCTCAAGGTTAACAGCCAGTGGACCAGAGTCACACACCATTAAAAGAGGCGTCAATACTGCAGGACAGGTCAGACAAAATACAGCAAGCTAATGTTTCAATCCATGAGACAATAGGCAACAAATGAAGCTTAACTGTTACAGAGAGCTCAGCCATGTGGCAAACTCATTCACACATACAGGTGTTATTTACTGAAAATCACTTTCTGAAAGTAATGTGACATGCTGCACTTTAACATGTCCAAAGCATATTCCATTAGTTGATGCAGGGTTTTAACATTATTACTGGGTATTAATGTAGTTTATATAAACACTGAAGTCAGGAGTCTCTCCCCAACACACAGTTCTCAGAAAGTGTTAACCAAAAAACAAAATTACATCTAAATGATGTTGAATACCTTATTTATTTGGTCAACTGTGTGAGCATAAACCTCTCTTAAATATCAAGCTAAAGCAAACATCTGCAGCAGTGTACGTGTTTGAAGCTGCAGGGTAAAGCAGCTCTGCACCGTTAAACACCAACAAAGAAGACACATGCCTATACCGCAATACCACATGTGGATGCGCATGAACACACATATACACCCACACATCCTCAGAGAAGACATCCCTAACCCCCACAATCTGAGTGAGTGGGCTTTCCCACTGTCCAAACTGTTCTGCAGCTCAGAGCAGGTCTGAGGTGCTGCCACCTCTCTGCAACACACGCCTTTTGTCTGCTCTGAATTTATAATGAATATCACAACTGCTGCACAGAGACAAAGCTAATCTAATTAGCTGTGCAGATATGTCAGCCTGCTGTCACTCTGTTTAGTGGTCATTACCTCTGCATAAGCATGGTGCTGCTCACTGTGGGAGCACATATTCAGCACGCACACAAGCAGGCATATGTGACCGTAGAGAACAGGCTCATACAAATACAAAGAGACAGAGAGACACATAGAAAAGGTGGCTTGTCAGTGCAGCTGGCATTTTGTTCAGCAGGGAGCAATGCAGCCTGTCTACCTGGTGGCCCCCTCCGACAGGAGCGAGTCCATTGGGATCCCGCTGGACCTCCTACCAGCCACACACCTGACAGGGGGGCTGTGGGAAAACTCTGCAGAGACCCTATTATACGTCACAATGCTAAGCACTGCAGTGGCCACCAGATGACAAGCTTCCCTCACCTTCCACTTCATTAGGAGGGGGAGTTCAGCCACAGAGAGACATTAGGCTGTCAGAGCTTGAGAAATGGCATTGTTATCTGCGCATATCTGGCAAAAATACACTTTGTGTATGACCATAACTGGTAATGCTCACATTTGGTTTTTGTGGGAAGTAAATATGGACAGTTGCAACATATGTTTATGGGTTACGTGAATATAAAGACAGATTGATGTAACAATACTGCCATCTTCAGGCAAAATGTTGCTACAGCCTTAAAGCTGAGCAGGCAGAACAAACTGGAAAACACACTTCAGGGATACACAACAGGAACATTTTATTTCTTTTTACTGTACATGTTTAAAATTGAAATGCCCCAATGAGAACATAATAAGCCATGATTTTTTTTCTTTTATTTACAGTGAGAAACAACCAAATTCACAAAGTGCAGTATAACAGGTAACAGGCAAATTTCTTCTTCACAGGTCCCAACATTGATGCCGATGACATGATGATGATGTTTTCAAATGGAACCATATGAGCAGCTGAGGGTCTCCTCCTGACTGGCTCCCATGAGGTCAAGTGAAGCCGCGCTCTCCCCTTTGTTGATGGCCAAATCTTTAATCTGAGGCCCTGGATCTCTACACTCTGAGCTGCAAGGGAACAGAGAATGTAAGTGAAAAAAATGTTATAATTTGGGGAATAAATCAGAAGGAATTTCAGTTTATCTGTCCTGGAAAATACATCAGTGAGGGTGTACTTAAAGCATATTTCATCTTACTGCTGACAAAGCACATATAAAAGGAACTTTATCCTTAGGGGTAATAGGCTTTCAGCTCTACTGATGGGTTTCTGTGGAAAAATGTGAACTTGATGTGGAAAAAGGCTCCAAAATGTAGCAATATAATACCAGTCAGAGTCAGAGTCACAGGACATGCTGAGGTCCTTCTGCAGATCCTCTTGAGAGAGGAATCGCCTCAAGCCACAGCTCTGAACGGCCTGCGCTACAGAGTAATGGGTCTTTCCAGCAGCACAGGCCTCCATCTTGGCCATGCTGAGCTGTGACTGCAGGAAAAGATGCAGACAACTGTCGGACAGCAGCAGAGGATTCTGGAGGGTCCTGGAGAATAGGACAGTAATTCACATTATTATGAAATCTAGGGTCTGTTCCAGTTGAGAACCAGTTACCAATTGTCCACTACTTAAACTGTATGCCTCCAAGCTTATAAGTTCATTTTAATAATGCTGGTTGCTGGTTTTGCTGACTTGTGCATTGCAGAACAACAACAGGAAACAGCTGAAAACTTGAAACAAAAATGATTCATGATGGACATGAAGAAAAAATCCAAAGCTGGGCTACATTTGACAAACAAATATGACAACATTGCTGCTTCTAATGTCTGTGAGAATGTTATAATTGATATTAATATGAAGCAGCCAGTGCTTCCTTGCTTCTTCTAAGAAAACCTATATGCAAACAAATGAGAAAATCTTCTCATTTCATACAGTTTCCAGACTAAGAGACAATAAAACAGTTATGCCAACCTTGAAAACCTATGTAGGTCTAATTTTTTCCGCAAAAAACAAATAAAGCAAAAAACTGATCTGCCAATCAATAAGAAAATCAATAAAAAAGAATGACTAGTAAGCAGAGATGATAATGGCATTGTAGTAATAAAATCATATATATTTCCACCCCTGCCAGTATATTGCTTTGCTTGTTGATGTGAGAACAGTCAGTCATGTGGCCCAG
The DNA here is from genome assembly GCA_028566105.1 of Hypoplectrus providencianus. Classification (NCBI taxonomy): domain Eukaryota; kingdom Metazoa; phylum Chordata; class Actinopteri; order Perciformes; family Serranidae; genus Hypoplectrus; species Hypoplectrus providencianus. The sequence goes on from JAOWBC010001592.1 coordinate 13,115,958, forward strand.
TGTTCCTGGAAACTGTGATTCACCGGATTTGTTATGTTTGTGTTGCAGATGTCAAAGTTCATATGTTTATTGATCAGGGAGATCACTCTTACTGTTCCAAAAACTTCTGAAGCCCTTTCATCCGCTCAGTGATCTGTTGGGCGTTGTTCAGGCTGAAGAAGAGGTTCTTTGGTGGCAGCTGTGGAAGCTGTGCCCTGCAAAAGATACAAATACACCCTAAAAAACAGGAACCACAGTGCAGATTACTTTTAACATGAACACTTTTAAAAAGCATTAGTTCAGTTTTTTTTCCTCTTAAATGATTAGCTCAAAATAAGAAATAAAATTTGCTTACACGAGCAGTGCATTTGCTTGCAGCTTCTGCCTGAGCCATACAAACTCACTGTACCTCCTTCTCACACTTGAGATCTTCTTGGTGAAGCACACGCTGTCGGTCTAAAACACAATGTGTGACACACATGTAAACAGTAAGCTCCTCTATGTAATCGCACAGGTTAAAACAACTTAGATTATCTTGTAGCTTACATGCAAACAAATTTCATAGTCCATGTAGGCATGCCAGAAGTCATTCTTTCGTATCCGCGGGTCCCGCACCCAGACACTGACCACCTGCTGCATGGAGAAGGCAGAAGACACACTGAACTGATGGTTTTGAAAAAGGGGAAGTCTTTTATTGGCAGATAGAGGAAGTGCGTGACCAACCAGACTAGAATCCGGCTAGGAAAATCCCACCAAATATCCTCTGTTGCTCAGGACAAAAAAAATAAAAAATAAGTGGCTGATTCTGAAACCGAGAAACTTCAGACTTACCTGAGTCACAGTGCTGTCAGTTTCCTCTCTCATAATCCAAATCTTATCTGAAGCAAAGTCATGTAAAGTCAGTCAGATAATGATGTGCTAAGCGTTGTGCCAGTGCCTTTTACATTCCACCTTTATTGTCATGGAGCAAAGGTTTCAAAATAAAGTCACAAGACTAAGATAAGCTCCTCCTGTCAAATCACATCAGCAAAAGTCCCCGTGCCAACATGATTACTGTTAAAATGCGGCTGCTTATCACGTGTGCTTATTGGCTGTCATTTAGAGGCTGTGAAAACACGTCGTAGCAGCTGTTTTTGACACTTTATCATTCTTCCCCTTTTTGCTGAGAACTGGGGGTGGAGGGCGATGGATTTCTAGGGGGAGATCGCAGGTTTACAGTAAATGTCATGAAGAAGTTGCGACATCATCTGAAAGCTGGGAACCTAAGAGTGTTTTTGTGATGCCCCTTAGAACCTTTTGTCAAACTGTTCTGATCATAAAGTACCAGTCAAAAGTTAGGAAACACCTTCTCATTCAATGTTTTACTTCATTTTTAGTATATTTCAGAGCATTCGTTTATGACATGCCAAGGTCCATTTTAATACTGAACTATTCCCAGTGAGTTCAAGTAGCTATTTTGGAGTTTTATCAAACACATTTGGTGCTGAATAAGGCCTTTTATTGGTAAATTCAAAATGGATAAAAATGGTCAGAAACCCCTCCAGATATTATATCAAAATACCTGAGCAACACCATAGAAAAATATGTGCTGTGGTTTTACTTAAAAACCAAAGACATTTTGGAGATTTGTGTATTTTCAGTGAATGGATAAAGAGCACTATTGTGTAAATGGATGAGAACCCCCTCATTATCATAAATGTACCTGAGGCTATGAATCATCTAAAGGCTCCGAAGTTTCTATACAGAGATATGTTTTAAACTGGCCATGTGTTACCTTTGTTACATTATTTGGATTTGTTGTTAAATCATAATTAATAATAAGCATGTGACAAATGTGAAAGTAAAAATCTTCAAGAGGAAAATGTCACAAAAAGGTTTCCTTTATTCACAGACTTCACAGATCCATGGTCAACAGTTACAGTAATTCAGTAGCAGGTGTGTTTTTAGGAGGTTTAAGGTTCAGAGAAAAGTCCCATAACAGACATGGGAGATATGTGGATTGAGAACAGTGCCATCAGCGTACAGGTATCACATACCTGTACAAGTACTGGAGTCAGCGCCCACGTAACTGGACAGCCTCATATCTAAAGTGCTACATTTAATAATCATATAGTTATCGTGTTTATCTCAATGATTCTTAGAAATATTAGGATCCTCTGATTAAATCTGCCTTTTTTTGTGCAAGCACCTCATCATTTTTTAGCAAGTCAATAATACTCTGGTTATATTACAAAGAGAACTTTTGGTACTTAGCAGCTGATTAGAAATATGGGGAAATTTCTTTTGGGCAACATTTTTAAATGTTTGACATCAAACACAAGGATAATACAGAGAGACAGTAAGACACAGTAAAGGCTGTGGCTATAAACACCTCACACAATACAAGTTCAAACAACAAACGTTCGAACAACAGCTCTACAATCTTCAGCTCTGACTAAAAGCTATGTGGACCGGAGGTATGAACTGGACAGCAGTTAGTTCACTCTGCCTACATAGTGCTGCTATAAAAGATAGAAAGCACACACTGAACAACCAAGATGTAGCTGAACAGGACTAGAAATACTAAATAACAATAGAACAGTAAAAACAAAACACATTTCCACAGTGATTATGTCTGCTTCTGCGAGACCAAAGCTGCTACAGGTTAGTCTGACCTTAAAATCGGCTGCTCTACGCAAAGATTAGTTTTAGTCTCCATCGCAGTTTCCACAAAGGCACAGAGACCTCGGTGAGCACCACGGGACAGAGAGCACTATAAAATCCATCCCCGCTGAGGATCTCGCACCTGCCAGATTCTGAAACTCTACCTGCGGCGTAATTTCACACAGTGTGCTTTTAATGTCAGCTGGAGGAGGACACTCGATGGAGGTTAAACTAAGCTTCAGGTGAGGGCACAGCTGTTTATCAGTTCGCCTCTGTACACAACCCACGCGCCCACACTTCACTGCTCCTCGTCTCCGCAGTGCCAGGTCAGCTTCTGCTCGTAGAAGTCAATGACCACCTGGGGACACCTGGCGCTGGCTTCGCGGGCCGGCAGCAGGGCCACATCGTCTGAGTTCTTCCTGTGGGGAAACACACAGGGGAAGGAGGCCGTTAAGACTGGCAGCCTCCCTGTACTTCTAATGGTTGAGCAGCAGCACAGCAGCAACACACTCCTCTCAGCCTGGAAAAGGGGAAGGAGGCAAGGCTAAGGGGACTGAATCACATCCTTTTTATTATTAGCTGCAACCAGTAGGCCTATAACTCCATCACAAAACTCCGTAACACTCTGGCAGTCAAAGTTTCACCCAAGCAGGCTGAGGTTCAAACAACTTTTATAAAGTAAATTCAAGCACTTGTTAAGGTATCTCATTGAAGAAAAATATTACTATTCTTTAATCACTACATCTGAATTGTTACTTTAAATTATATTGATTATATTGGAAACTTTTACAGAATGTTAAAGTGCACACAATACATTAACCTTTAACCGGTTTAAACATAAAATAGGATCAAATGATTTAGAAAAATTATAATATAAACAATTGAAAAAATCATAATATAATAAAAACAATTTGAATTTTATATCTGATTTTTCCCCCATTTCAAGTACTTTTATTATCTTAATGATTGTGTAGATGAGACACCATGTTAGATTTTATTAGCAGGAATTCAGACCATGCTCCCCAGAACCAGTTACTAATCTCAGGAATGTTTTGTCATTTGTGTCGTCCCACTTTGTCTCCTTGATGAATGATTTGTTCACATTACATAACAATCCTTGTCAGTGTATAACTACAACAATAAAACCTTGATTAACCTGACACTAGATACACAGTCATCCTTCCTGTAGTGTGAACATGTGACTTTAACCGCCTCTCAAACATTTACCCAGCCGCTGGCATTCACTCAAGGACAGGGAAAAGAGGAAGGGTGTAGTTACCATTTGACAAGGAACATGAGCTCTCCCTGTCGGTCTGTGGAGCCGATGATGCATTCAGGCTCGAGGTAAGTGCTGAGGTTAGTGGGGGTGTCTGACTGCTCGTCATTAGGCTCGCTGTTGCTGTGCACAGTGTGGGCCTGCTGCTGAGACTGCATACAGGACTGCAAAGAGAGGAACAAGGACAAAGTGCAGCAGTTAGAAAAAAACAAAACAACAACAGCAACATCTGTACTAAAAGACAGCGTGTGGCCTGAATGGGGCTACTTCTCTTTTTTTTTTTAACTGTACAGGCCCATTGCAAAAAAAAAAAAAGAGGAAAAAAAAAGGAAATTTTACTGCTTTCACTTTCAGGGGCATTGCAAAACTAGCCACCTTCACACACCATTTAATTTCATATTCAGCCTCAAAACTCTCAAACAAAGTCTGCCAACATGGTCACATGGACTCCAGTGCAGCTTTTCTTTACTTTAACACGGATTGCTTCCTGAATTTTCTGACTGTAATGTGCTGCATAAAGAACAACCTAATAATACGTTGTTGTTTTTTCCTCCCTTTTTACAGATTTAGGTGGGGAAGTTCTGTAAATAACATGGAAACAATATCAACCTACAGACACTGCACCCCTGCATGTCTCAGATACTCACAATTTCCGTCTCCTGCTCTGTCATTTCTTCTTTAGGTATGAACCCTTGCTCACTGTGCTCTTCCTCATTCCCCTCCAAGAAATGGGTGTTTCTCAAGAACTCTTCAATGAGTTCAGGACAGTCCAGATTGTCCTCAGGTTCCCATGTATTTTCTGCACTGTAAAAGGGAGAGAGGGCACTTTAATATCATGCACAAACAAAAGGAAATGATACAATGAGAGGGAGAGAGCAGATCTCACTCACTCGGTGAAGCCCTTCCACTTCAGGAAGTACTCAACTCTGCCATTAAAGACTCTGCGGCGAATTATTTTTTCTACCACGAACTCCTGGACAACTGTAGTCTCCTCTGTCTTCCTCTGTTTGGCAGTCTGCTTTTTTCTCATCCTGCCATGAATGAGAAGCAAATGAATGAAAAGCGGCTCGTATTACTGGCAACAACAACAACAACAACAACAACAAAAAAAACAGTGTGTATGTGTTTATAAAAAATTTCACAGTGATAAATCATCTTGTTGTCGCTGGGGTATTTGCATAATAACATTGCAGTGGCGAGTGCTCAGCTGTGCCCTTCAGACAATGATCCATACACTTATTCTAGCGCTCCACCTGCTGTTTCTTTCGGGAGCACAACACACTTCTCCTTGAGTCTAAAACGCAACATGTTAGTATCTACACATTAGCGGTGAGCATTTTAGTCAAACAGCAGCCTGAAAACACGTGTGGAAACGTGCCTGAGTGATGCACAAGACGCTACGCTGAACAATATGCACGTACGCTTTCGGTGTTGTTTACTTAATCTCGGCGGACAGCCTGCTGCGGTGCTGCTCGGCTCTGTGTGGAGCACGTCGCGGGAAACTACATGCACACAGCGCCGTCGATGCTGCTTCGTGCGCAAATGTTTTCGCTCGGCGTGTTTACATGAGCGAAACAACTTTTCATGAATGAGTTAAAATTAAAGATGGCCGTGGATGCTCGGAGGAAGTGGTTGCCAAGGGAAAAGGTCATGCCAGGAAAACCGGGAGGAGACGACGGGGACGCGCACGCCGCCAACCAATCAGAGAGCAGTCCGTCCCCCGTCCAGTGGTCCGGAACAGCCCTGCCACCCATGGGCGTCAGCGGGGAATGGCAAGGGACTGTGCACTTGGAAGGTCTCGCAGGGATTGTAGACTGGATTCAGTTTTTTTATTTTTTTTTTATTATTATTAAATTCTTTTATCTTTTTGATCATTGCCAGTGGGGAAAAAAATAATTTATTTGGAAGCTACGATCTCATGTTTGTCCAGAAACAAGCAAACTGAACTGAAGAAAATCACCACAACAAACAATTTAAGCTACTCTCAAAAACAATCTGCACTTTTATATTATATCATATTATATTATATTATATTATATTATATTATATTATATTATTTACACTATGTTTTAAAGTATAAATTTAAGTTACATCACTTGCCATTACCATTGCTATTATGTGATCTAATTTCACTGCAACCATTGATTTATTGATTTTTGAAGCCATATAAAAATATGTGATCAAAATAAAATATGATATTGATATAGTTTCAGTTTTCCAACAGTACATAAAATTAGTTTCATCTTTAACAACAATAAAATACATTTACATTACACATCAAAAATATTACAATACATAATTAATAATGTTTTTTTTTAAATCCATATATACGATGTAAAAAAAAAAAGGATATGTGTATAATTTTACTTGTAATTATTATATACATATAATTATTAATTAATTAATTTGTATTTCTTGTATCCGCAGGACATTTACTGTTGTAATTTTATGCTGTGATGTTTTTTCTTTGCTTTAGAGCATCTAAATGAAAGCTTGTGTGTTTTCACGGAGGGGACCAGCACTCCACGACTTCCTAAGCTGCACTGAGGAGACCACAGAAATTCCCCCTTCTGGAGGATGTGATTGACAGCTCCCTGTTAGCCAATGGGAAACCACCAAGCTGCTGATTGGCCAAGTAAGCACCACTAACAAGCCTTCCTACTTGACCAAGTTCACCTTTTCCCCCACCAGTCACTCCACACAGTTTAGTCACACGCCACTGGGGGACGCTGCCTGCCTGTGTTGGACTGCCAGGTTCAGCTCCAGTTCACTAATGAGAATGGATTTATGCTGGAAAACTCAAAGCAGAATACAGCAGAACAAAAGGCTTTAGCAGGAGTCGGACTCACGCTGGAGCTGCCTCTGATGCACACAAATTTCTGATACAATTTCATCCTCAAGGCAGGATTATGTAACATTTGTTCATGAAATGTATTTATGCATTCACTGCAACATAAGACTGGAACACAGATACAGGGATGCCTACAGTAAAGGAAGCACATGGTGAGACATGAGAAAACAGTGTGGAGGCCCTGGGGATGTGATTAAAAGTGGTTCCATTGAAAAGGCTGGCAGAAGCCTGCATGGAAGATGAATGTGGTGTGTATCTTATCCAGAAAAGGAACCTATTGATCAGGGTCTCAGAGGGGACAGGGGACAGGTTTTATGCAGGTTGCAGATCCATGTTTGGTCCTTTGGATGTGTCTCATACAACCATATTCAACTCCCAGTGCAGTGGAAACTTAACATATACGATACTGTTTGGATGAACCAGGAATTTCAGGTTCTCTATTGATAATGTTGCTGAAGCTGCTGTTTTCTTTTGTGATTAATTATTTACACTGTGTTACAAATGTTCTCAACAATTAAATGCATTTTATTGTCTTTGCTCGCAGCAGTTCCCACTTCAACTGGCACTTCTTTCTTCAGTTACTTATATGACTTTAAATATACTTTCTCTCCTTGTCTTCTGAACTTTGACAAGCCTCCCCTTCTTTGTCACAGAAAACTGTTTATTTAAAATGTATTTCGGATGCCTCCCAGAAAGAACTTTTTTTTCTTTTTTTTTCTAATTTTTAATAATTAGAAATAAGGTCCATTTTATAAACACTTTACACATTGTTCACTTTGAGTTGTTTAAGGTATACTTTACATGTGCAATGACCATTTGTATATCAAGTGTTCACCTTAGGTTAACTTAAATTCTAAAAAAAAAAAAAAAAAAAAAAGGTTTAAAAAAACTACTTCACCAGAATCTTACTATTTAAAACAGAAAGTTTGATGAAGTTTAGCTCTTTATCAGACAAAGAGCTATTTTTGGTAATGTGATCCCTCCAGTTTCTGTGAGCTTGTAAAACCATGTGAAGTTCTCCTTACTAATATGCATAGATCAGACTTTATCACAGATAGTAACACCATGACATGATCTTATAAAAAACTTTTCATCACTGATTAAATTCTATATTTGTCACAGCAGAACCAGGTCAACCGTACATTACATCTTTATCTACAGTAGGTCACAGCATCCATTCCCAGTGAGTAAACCCAGAATTCAAGACAAGACCTGTGTTGGTTATCTGCTATGTGACCTGCTGTTGCCTTCTGACCCCATCCTGCCGGCTCTTTTGGGGTTTTAGCACTAGTTTCCATAGTAACCCAACAGCTAATAGGGTTGAGCTGTCGCTGCAGGCGCGGGAATAGCAGTAATGCATGCAGTGAGGTCCTGTCTGGATTTACTGCTCTGCTACAGAACGGATCCCTTTGGGCGATCTTAACCAATCTCTGGAAAGTCAGACGTACTGACCTGCTGTCAGGGGAGGCAAGTGAGGCAGTGCCTCACCTTGCCCCCATGGGGGGTTAAAAGGCTTAACCATGAGGTGTTGAAAAACGAAGTAATAAAATAAAATAAGTTTTAGTATTTGTCTTTTGGTCTATGCTTTCTATATGGTTTTGGTGTAGTTCCTGTATATTTTGATAATTTTCATGCTCAAAATCGCGGAAATTCCGTGTTTCCTGATCAAAATACCAAGGCAGACGAGGAGAGGCAGCCACAGGTAGAGCCTCTACGGCTACACACTAAGTGAAATGAGCGTGTGCATGCGAGGCGCGTGCTTGTTGCCACGGGGAAAAGGCAGGCCACGAGGCAGGAAGTACCTCTGCCTCAAGGAAGGGGGCGATATATTTTGAACCTGCAGGTCAAAAGTTCATGACCTGCCAACGCCGGTGAAGAAGTAGAAGAAGAAACAGAAAAACAATAGACATCAACTGACATGCTTCCCGCAAACTGTGATGCTGATTCGCCCTAAAAATGGAGGATTTTATTTCTTAAATAAGAAATTTTTCAAGACTGAACTCTCAATCAAAGCAAGAAGACATTAATACTGGAGACCAACACCAGAGCTGCCAGATTTGATTCAAACGTGTGTAGTCGGAGGGCAGAAAATAGAATAATGATAATAAGAATAATCTCAATTGAGAAAGAGAGACTTTTAAAACTCAAAGAAAAAGAGAAAAGGATGACTTCTACAACAAAGTCACAGAGATCTTCGTCCAGAAGGAAAGGTGAATGGACTTTATTCACTAGTAAAGGTAAGATATACTGTCTAGTGTCTGCTCTGCAGTGCTGTGTTAATTGTATGCTAAGTGTGTTGAAATGTTATATTATCATACTGTGTGTTTTTGTGATTTTGAGCCGGTGCTTTAGCATCATACTGTATGTTTGTAAATTTGACTAGTGGGTCAGTGCCTCCCCAACCTCAAACCTCACTGCATGTCACTGGTCAGACGGTTATTTCAGCCGGGTAACAAAACTTGTTCAGGAACAATGGACAATAATTTCTACCTTTGACAACTTTTTAAAGAGGATTTTTTTTTTTGTATATCCACCTTTATTAAATAAACATACAGTCAGGATACAGGCGGAAAATATTAGGACAGAGAGTAATGACTGCAACAAATGTCAATGGCTGGAAATTTACCAGTAGCTACATTCATCATCATCTGTTTTCAACTATGATCCATGGGAACATATAAATGACAACCTGGATTGTAGCACTTGGAGTAAAAGGGATGGGAAGAAAGATTTGAGATGTTTTAGAGAGCAGATTTCAAGTCTTGCATGTATTTGTGGCCTAAATGACTCAACAACAGGCAACAGTGAAGTAATTGGAGACCTATTTTGTGCCTAAAAACCAAACAGAGTGAACCCATGATTGACCTGTGCACTAAAAATGAAATACAGATGTTGATGAAATGACATGCTCCACTGTACAGGGTGAAAAGATATATCGCGTTGCGTCGTCATCCCTTAAATCTGCGCAGTTCTCTCCCAGACAAGCACATTCCTGGGGCCCTCTGTGAATGCAGCCCACATACAGATGAGCCCTGAGAGCCACCCTGTCAGAGCAGAAATGAGACCAGATGGCTGGATCCTGCTGTGAGGGGCTGTGGATGGAGTGAGTAGTGGTCTGTGTGGCTCAGGCCAAGCCTGACTGGACGCTTTTCACACTGAGGGCCCCTAGCGCTCCCTTAGTACCACCTCGAGGCTCTCGGGTTACAGCCATGGTGAGGACATTCACGCTGGCCCTGTTATTCTTAACAAGCATTAATCTGGTTGTATAAAGAGCAGTAAAACAGTTATACTGATGGCTGGTCTGTGGGGAAACTGATTTACGTGAACTCACAACCGACCGATTGATTGATTGATTG
>JAOWBC010001592.1:13133776-13147007 GCA_028566105.1 Hypoplectrus providencianus
TAGATAGATAGATAGATAGATAGATAGATAGATAGATAGATAGATAGATAGATAGATAGATAGATAGATAGATAAAATTGTCTACTGTAAATTAAATATACAGTATTACAGAATTACAGTAGCATGTTATCAAAATCCACAATGTACAGGGATAACATTTTATCATCCAGGAGAGGAGAGGATGGCAGCTGACAGAAATTTCCTGTTTGCATTCACATGTTCGAAGGTCGGAGCTGGCTGGATGCCCACACAAACTCTGAGCTGCCTCTCTGCGATGAAAAAGACCACCTCGGTGTGAAGGCCTGCCACCATGGTGCAGAGCAGTGATTCATGCCTTACAGCTCAGGGCTAAGGTAAAGTTAATATAAACAATTACTGTTGATGTATTCTGAGTGTGTATGTGAGTTGGAGAGGGATGAAGCAAGGGAAAAGAGATATACGGCTGTCTGTCTGAGCTCTGGGGGATTTGAGCTCGGTGTACACGTTCGCTGTGTTTATAATTTCTTCTCACAAGCAAACTGATGGCCTGAGCTGCTCTACTTTGTTGCCACTGACGTCTGCTGACCATGGAGCACACACTGATAATGGTGCGTAAAGGGGCTGCAAATCAAGCTGAACACTGCAGCAGCGACGAGGCTCTGAGAGACGACTGACGCCAGAGTCAGACAGAAACCTTCCGCCCTAACTTGAAACTTTCAAACACTTGGGATCTTTTAGGTAAAAATGTACAAATGTCAGACTGAAACAGATAAATAAAACACATTAGCATAGACTGTTTACAAAACCATGCAAGTCATCCCCCATTGGTTTGTGGATTTAGGTTTTGATATCTGATTTTAGCCTTATGTGGCCTGATGTTTACAGAGTGTTGGCTATTTATATGTATATTTTTATGTTTGGATGAAAATGGACTACATTATTTGTGTATAATAACTTTAAATGTATTTTGATAAAGTTTTAAAGGAGCTGTTAGGGTAAATAAGCATAAACTATTCATGACCTTTCCACCTCTAAAATCAGCATCGGCATTGGTCTGAAAAGGTTCTTCTATTTCCTCTAAATAGGTGCATTATATACTAAAATAACATCATGCCAAATGAAAGAAGAGTTGAAACTAGCGGTTGTCACCATATAAGTCATTATAAGAATATATACATATCTAATAAATCACGCAAGTCGAGTCATTTTCCTATTGACTTGCATACCTATTTATAAAAGTCAGATACCTTTTTGCAACTTGTAATTTTGCCTCCTGCTGGGCATTAGAAAGAATGCAGGTTTAAAATGTATGAATGGTATAATAAACTTTGGAAGTTCAACCTTCTCCCTGTAACTCTGGACTGAGCAGTTTTCTGTCTTTGCTCCTGTAACAAGCAGTCACTGGCCGACTTTGCATCACTTTTGCGCTCCTTCATCTCACTTGTGGTTGTTTCCATCTGTTTGGAAGGAGTTTAGAAGTTGACTGGCAGAGGTCCTGCTCTGTAAAAGTCAGCGGCTCGCTGGAGGGGCTTGTTTCTATCAGGGGTGAAACATCGCCCGTCCATCACCCTGACAGAGCTGACAGCCATTAAGCCAAACCAGAGGAGTTCCAGCCAACAATCAAAGGGCTTTTCATTGAAGGAATCCAGCTCCGGCCTGTCATCAGGGAGGAGGCGTTCCCAGCTGTCAGCAGGACGGAGGGGTACTCTGGGTATCCTCCCTCCCACTTTTTTTTTTTGTTAAAGTCTCTGGTCAAATCCACTGCATTGGTCAAGAGCAAATGCTCCGCCCTCACTCACTCCCTATCTCTCTCTCTCTCTCTCTCTCTCTCTCTCTCTCTCTCTCTCTCTCTCTCTCTCTCCTCTGTCATCTACTATAGCTGTTTTAACAACACAATTCAGTTGTCTTGTGGAGCATTACAAAGTGTAACCTTTCTTACTTGCATATAATGCATTGTTTTTTAATTTTCATCAGTAATTTTCATAGTGCATGCTGTTCATTTGCTCCCCAGTAATGCCAGTGCTCAGACTCACCACTTGAGGGAGGCAAAACTAAACAAAACGTCAAGCAGAATCATGCACGAAGAGCCATTTCAGGAGTATTTTTTTTAATAAAAGTTAAGACATACAGCCTCTGACTTAACGACAGCATCAGTTATGGGAATGTTTAACATGCATTTGTGTCCAAAGGTTAATCTTTACCTCTGAACATAAAACTGTTCAGACTTTTTCATTTTTTTCCTATCAAACAAAATCCTAATAACTCTGATTATTGTGATGATTATTTTTTAACATAATCTATTTATTCTTTTGTCAATGAAACAACAGATTGCATCAGTTGGAGATTAGATTTTTTGCCAATTACGTTAATCAGCTAATTAAATCTTAATGATGTTCCTGGCAAGGAAGTATTTTGTTCGTTGTTTTTTTTTATTACTTTGGATTAAAAAAATATTGCTTCAATAATAGATTGTGTTTATTTCAGTCACAATCAGATCCCTGTGAGAGACTTCTTTCTGTCGCTCATAAATTGTTTGCTTTAAAGGCTTCCAGTGTGAGTTTGTGCCCTGAATCTGCACCTTTGAGGAGAGCGATGCTGATGGTGTTGCTTCACTAACAAAAATAAAACATAGTTTTCCCCCTTCAACATCTCTGCCTCCTTAAGCTTGAATTGTAGTCACACTAATCTGATGAGGTGCCTTCATTGAAATACACACAGAGCAAATATCAACAAGCTGCTGTAACATTTCTGTCTCCACTTGCAGCACCGTGTCAGACTGGAGCCCTGTCTGATGCTTCACTGGGTCTATCATTACATAACCAGTGAGCCGCCTGCATGAATCAATTATTCATCTCCATGTCATAACACTGAGGATGCTTTGATTATGGCAGGCAGCCAGACAAGGCAGTGCAGTAAATGGCAAAGAGCAAACACGCACAGATCTCCACTGGCTTCATCATGTGACTGCTGAGGGACAGCAACTCCAAGAAAGACGTGCATCTCCGCTGCACTTAAACACTGCATGACTGCTTGATTTATTAAAAAACAGCCCCTGGCAGTTAAAGAATCAACACAGTTTTATTCCACGTGCATCGACGTCTGAAAGTTTTTCCACATGGGACACAGCCGGCCGTGGTCAGTCCAGGGCAGACAGAGGAGGGAGGGAGTATTTCCTTCACCAAGTGTTTCAGGTTCCATCATTGAAGGTGGTGTTGACTGAGTGTTTGGTTGGGTCAAAGGTTAAGCAGTACAGCGCATCTTGATTTATCTGTCAGGATAATCAACCATCTGTTCTGGACAACTTTTGTGAAGCTGAAGAAAGAATGAAATAATGACGAGCTGTAAATGTTCAAAGGCTCGTGTTCAAGGTGGCTGTGAGTGTCTCTCAGCACTCTGGGATGAAGAGCAGCTCTGTTCCAGTCCACAGTAAATCATGACGTTAAAACTCACCATACTTCATAATGAGAGCATGTCCTTCACTTCTTTTGTACTTTTTTCTGTTAAGACTCGGCTCTACAAAGCACCATCTGGGACCAAGTGATGGTACAGCGGTTAATTCCCCTATCAGTGGAGCTACGATCAAAGCCTGCTGCTGCTGCTGCTGCTGCTGCTTCTGGTTTGTTTATGATCTATGGCACAACCAAACCACGATCCCAATGTACATGCCTTATAACCTAAAGGAGACAGCTTGATCTATGAGAAATCGTCAATCGTCAAATCAAACAACTTCAACATTACTTGGGCACTTTCAGCAGTTTATATGGGCAGATATTCAAAACAGGTTCAAGCACTAAAGAATTTTAGTCACAACATTATTAAATGAGATAATCAAAAGCTCTAGAAAAGCAAAGGGTTGTATGAAGCACTTACATGGTCAGTGTCAGTCAGTAGGGGCACTAGGGGGAAAAAATATTTGCAGGGGTAACAGCACAGAAGCAAAGCAGTATTTTGGAAAAAGGCAGCAGGAAGCTGTACCTAAAAACAGGCCAACTTAGAAAAAAAAGAAAATCAATAGCAGTTTAAAGTCATGCTAAATTCTGAATATTTTTACTGCTTCACCTTGATGCTAAATATGGTTTGTCTTTTAAACTGTATTTGGGGGGAAGTGAAGCTGTTCTGACTCATCAAAGCAACCAGACTCCATTTCAAAAATTAGTCATTTCACCTGGTAGAACACAGGAGTTGCCGGTCTACTAGTCTATCGTCTTAATTTACTGTCTAAAGTTCGTCCTGAGTAAACTTGAAAGGACTTTCTGACATTTAAAATACATAGTGCACATTAAACTAATATGTATATCACTTTAACTGATACTGATTTCTTTAAAGGTGGAGGTACATTAGCTTCTGTGCTGAACTATCTTAGTAAGTTGTTTTATTAACCGCTGTTTCAAAGGTCAAAGGTTGACAATATCTCTGCTTTTTTTGTATCCATGATTATTAATAGAGGCTGATGCTTACAGTGAATGTGGGAATGTCAGATGCAAGCTTCTAAATCATCAGCTTATTTTTATAGAAGTAAGCAAGGAAAAGCCACTCAAGTAGTGTTTTATTTTTACAACCATTCAAACGTTGTTTGCATTTTTTATAGGCCCTGCTATTTCCTGTAGCCTGTTTTCAAGCTTCATGATGTGCTTTTGAATATGTGATCACTGAAGCCATCACATTGATGCCTGCCAGTGAAAACTCATAATAGAGTTTCAGTGTTGTATCATAAAAGATATATGCACAGAATTAATAATCATGAGCACAACAAAGCTATTCCTGGTACATTACCATTAGTATGGAGAGTATGTATTAATATTTATGGTCTACTTCACACTATTAGACTTCCTTTGCTTGCCACAGTCTAGTTTCTAAAAATGGATATAGGACATTTCCTCTAGATTTACAAAGTGGCAATAAAGAGTGTTCTCACTACTGTGATTATGTTTACACACACAGTGTTTAATAGCTCCACTCCACTGTAAGTCATTCCCAGAAGTTATAACCTGATTGTTTGCTTTCCATTCTCAGAAGGAATGACTCAGGATACAAACTAGGTGTATGAATATCTTAGAGGTTATTAAACATTACATGAGCCTCAACAGGGTGTTTGTTGTTCACCCAGTCATTTAGTGCTCAGCATCTGTTCGTCGGAGTGTGTAAAGTACAGGATTTCGGACTGAAAAGGATTGAAAGACATTGTGTCTGTGTGTGAGGGAGATAAAACGGAAAAAAAAAACAGGAGAGGGGAGAAAGAGAGAGAGGGGGAGAGATCAAAGACTATGGCCCTGTATCAAAAATGAGGTTGGAAGGCTCTCCCTCCCTCCATTCGGCTCTCCCCTGATCATCGACCCTGAGGAGAATAAACTCAATCCATGTTAAATTATAGATTAAGGCCCGGCTCTGGCTATGGCTTGGCAGCTGGCGGCTGCATGTGCGTCGAGCTGCACTGAGTTTTACACACTTCTGCTGCTGCTACTGTTGCCTCACCTCGCTGCCTTATTAAAATCAACATCAAACACTCTCGGCAGATGAATAACGGGATTTAAAAGAGACTGTATGAATATGTGAAAATTCTCCCGACAATGTGCTCTCTGTGAGGCTGCGGCTCTGTTTTGTCGGCTTCGTGGTTGAGTTAACCTTTAGCATCGCTTTTCGGGTCACAAGTGTTTTTCTCAGACTTGATTTTTTATTCATAGATGAGCTTTGTTCTTTTAGCTCCGTGATGAGATTATTTGGAGACATTTTTTATGGATATTGCACTCTGTTTTTAAGATATTCCGAGCAGATGGTGCAATCTCAGGGCTGCGGAGCATCAGAAATGAAAATGTATTTCCGCCACATAAAGCTAACAATATCCATATGCTCTGAAGTTGATGTTTTCAAATTCTCCTTATTCTTAACAAACAGCAAAATCATGCATATAGTTATCAGATGTAAGCAGTGTTTCACAAACATGGCAGGATCACTAAACAGGCCTAGTGGTTCCAGGGGCCTAAGGGTGTAGAGGGCCCCTCAGCCAGAGCCTTTACAAAAAGGACTTAGCCATTCATATCAGTAAAAAAGAAAATAACGATATGAAGATGTCAATAGAAAAAAAAACATCATGAAAAGTTGTGATACCCTCAGCTCAGAAATACTGTTTTTTGAATTTTTCAAAACAAGTGTAGTTATCAAAAGGCTCAAGTTCATGTCACTGATGTTAAAGGTCCTCAGTCTGCAGTATGGCCCTTCAGTATGCCAGAACGAATGTTACAGTAATGTCAGTAAACTTCCAGACAATCTTCTGTCTGCTCAATTACTGTAAGAATTATAACAGTAAGTTTGAACAGTAGCCATGGTAGTCTAACTAAATGAACACATCACAAATTAAAACACAAAATCAGTTTCCATGCCTCAGCATTTTATTCACAATCCAGCTGGAGATTGATTTACTCCCTTTAATCTGAAATGTAGCACTTTCTTGTTTTGTCTAATAATGTCTCTTTAGTTTATAAATAGCAGGAGAAAATGCCAATTCTACACCTTGCATAAATATAGAGTCAGATGTATGAAAAATAATAGAGTGTATAATTCTGGTATAGTCTGTGGTTGAAAATAGAAATCTTTAACTGTTTTCAACAATAACAGTGCAGCAACAAAATTCTTACATAACAACACTTAGTACTTCCCTTACAGTAGTTTCATGCAAAGCAAATCTCATAGGGCAGTCAAAGGCATCAAGATAATGTCTAGTATCAACATCAAACATGATACATGCAGTTTCAACATAATCAGCATTTAGCCCATAACTACAACACACGGTGGTGAAAAAATCAGATGGATACATTCTGCTTGAAAAGAATCTAAAACTTCTATTTGGGCCTTTTCTTTATACTGTATGTACAATACTGAGGTTTTCTGAAGGCATAGCTCAGAATCTTTCCTTCGTTCTTATAAAGACAAACTGGATGATTTTCATTCTGTTGTGTGCAACTAATTGAAATATGGCACTCTGAAATTCCCCCAATGCATGTGTATGGAGTCATCCCAGACATCCTGAGGGTTTACTGTAACACTATACTCCTACAAATAAAAGTTACCTGTGGTAACAGAAAGTAGATCAGGCATTACAAACACACAGGCATGTGTAAGTCTCACTGTTGGACCAATGATGTATAAACAATAAATATTGCAAGGAAAACTAAACTTCCTTTCCACTAAGTAGCTTTCAGATCACAGACTGTATAATCGAAGTGAACGTAGCCCCTGTGGCATCTACAGCAATCAGTGGACGGATTCTGAAGCCTCAAACGTAGTTTCAATTATAATGACTCTGGCTGCTTTTCTAACCTTATATACACTCAAGGTCAGTGCAAGTAAATCAGAAGCAAATGGAGTCAACGATGTGAGACCTAATGAACGGCCCCATCTTGTAGTATTTACTATGGATGGAATGACTCCCTTATCAGCTCTGATACCTAAACCACAACATTTATTATCTGTTGGTACTGATACTGTTCATTCCCTTAATCAACTAAGTTGTTTATTAAAAAGAATCCCCCTCAAGGAAGAAATACTTGTACTCGCTTTTTTCTTCTGATATCTGATCCAACGATTTTGGCCTATATCGGCCAGATACCCAAACTGGATATTCGATCGGTGCATCTTTAGTGTAAACACCTCAAAGTGAATATTTTCTGATGTTGGAGGCTGTGATATATTGTCATGGTATTATAGATCTATCTATAATAGATGCAAATCATTGCAGAAGTGATAAGTGTGGGCAAGTATTGACTTTTTTCCCTGGATATTCCCAATGGCCTCATTATGACTTTGCATGTCCTTTGTATTACATTATCCACTGGATAGCGTGACCCAGAGGTTACATGCTCTTCTTTTATACAGTCAGACCCATAAGACCAAACCATTTGTATTCCACTGTATCATAATTTTTTTTTTATAGGAATTAGGTTGGTTTATGGTTTCTCACACACAGTCAGCTTGAGGAGTTTATCAGTGGCTTCACTTACAAAATCAATACAATAATATCTATCTTTCTCACAGATCTGCCCAATTCCTTATCTAAAGATTCAAGGTTTTATGATACACACATGCAATTCACAAAACAAGTTGACAGCTGAAGGCTTGGTTAACCCACAAACACAGAAAATAATGGCATGCAGCCAAAGATTTGCAACTGAGGTAAGACAGTAAGAAACATTCAGGAACAACATCATGCTCCAGTCTACATTCATCATGGCAATTTGTGTTTTAAAGTGAGAGAAATCACAGTGACTCCATTTTTGTTTTGTTATGGCGTTCCAATGGGCTTGTGCCTTTGAGGGAGTTCCCATTACAAAACGTTACAGTAATAAGTGGCCCTCTTTGGTTTTAACGGCAGTCTCTTTTTCGTATCCATCTCAGTCATGAAACACATCCAGATAGATGGATAATAAGACAGATAATGGGAACTGCCCTTTAAATATCATTCAACCAGCAGGAATTATTCACGCTCCTGAGTTTAACACAGTGACACTTGGGAAAAAGAATGCATCTAAATTACCCAGATTTAAAATATAATAAAATATTTTTAGGGTAGTGCATGTGTTAGAAAATCACAGGGTATGGGAAGAGTCCCATGTGAGTCGTTTCATGGATAACCCTATATTTAACAATTAGCCCGTTTACTTCTTTCCTGCAGATGTCATGTTAGCATCATCACAGGAGCTTTTGTTTGGTCTGCACCTCACATCCTGACTGCACTTAGACTTTGACCCAAACTTGGTGGTTTCATCCAGCTCCGGAGTCTCTTTCGAGTCTCTGTGTTGATTTGTTTCTGCAGCATCACAGTGCTCAGGACTCTGATCTGATTCAGGACTCTGACTGGACACTGAGGCTCGGCGTGCTTCCTGATAGGACGAGCACAGCTCCTGCCATTTATTTCGATTGGCGTCTATGCCGTCGACCATCGGCTGCAGCTTCCTGTTGAGCTTCAGCAATGCCTGGAAGTGACACAGGAGAGTACAGTAGACATTCAAATTACCAAATAATGCTCAAAATGTTTTGATTTTTTTTAATGGGACAAATGCTAAATATTTGTTATAATCCTAAACAAAAAAAAGCGATGATTTCAATTAATGGAAGTCTATTACTTTTTAATTTTTAATTAAATAAGAGAGAGCTGTTTAATATATTTTTTATTTTTTAATTAATTAAACAGCTCTTCATGATTTTAACTTTTTAGTTTAGATTTTATGGATTACCTACCTGATAAAGGGGTTTACATATCTTATCTATCCACTCCAGCTGAAGGACCGGTAGTTCATCCTTGCGATTGCGATCAAATATGGCCTGCACAGGAGTGACCACGAAGATCAGATTAGGAACATTGTTGGTAAACTATAAATTCTGTCAAAAGTAAAAAAAAAAATGCATAAAAAGCGCTTACTGCTGGGGTCAGCTTGAGCTCAGATCTCTCTCTGTCACCTTGTTCAAAGAATTCACTCGTAACCAGCTCTGCAACCTTGGGACATAAATGCCATCTTTCATTATTGCATTATTGCACGCAAACATGATGTAACATTTTGAAGTTAAAACATGGGCTCAAAAGTGAGATAGTGCACGGATTTTTCTATTTTTCATGCTCAATATAGTTTGAAGTGATTTTGCATGAAAAATTAGAACTTCTTTTCAGGAAGAACATGCAGGCTGATCCTTTTTTAAAATCAAATTACACCTATATTAGTATGTATCAAATTCCTAAACATAAAATCACAAATGTACTTTTAAAACAGACCAAAACACAAACACAGACCTGTTTGGATATCTTCCAAGGGCGTGTGACAGCGCCCAGATCACATCCTGTCATTAGCATGGACCTGGTGATGACAAAGCTCAGTTCTAGCTATATGTTTTGCTCTTCACAGAAAGTGACATGACCAAAGTAAAGTTTTATTTTGAAACCTGAGAACTTCTCTGTGTCCTTCGTTTGTCCAGCTGAATTCTCCAGACATAACACACTCAAAGAACTTGGTTCTGCGCCTTACAAAGCAAACAGACAGTCAAGGATACAGAAAATGTTAAAGGCAAAAATAAACTTGGAGACACTTTTCACCACACAAGCATTTGTCCTAACACCAAAATCTTAATGTTGATTCATTTAAGTACATGTGAGAAGTAAACAATATTCAGATATAATGTACTTTAGTTTTATTATCTACCAGTCATAAAGTATTTCAGCACTGAATCTATCAAACAAACCACTTACTCAAAGTGCAAAGTAAGGTCTGTGGAGAGAATCGCCTGCTTCAACAGTTGCATCATGTTGCTGTACTCTTTGGAACAGAGGTTTGCAAAGATATTGTGACCCTGTGAGGAAACAAAATACGATAAAGCATAAAGTAGATGCATAAACGGGCAAGGATGAGTAATAGTGGCTAAAACGTCTCTTTACAGCCAATGTATTGGTTTAGTCATCGATCACTGTCAACTGCAGCTCCCGTTTTCAGTGTTAATTAGCCATGTGTATAGACTTTCTCTGTCCAGAGTTAAAAGAAATCAATAGAGTTCCTGATGATCGAACTGATCAGAGCAGCCTCACTGCTGGACAAACTGCACACCAGTGGCCTTTTGGTTACCCAGTGTTACAAACTGCAAAACATGATTCCCATAAAGATAGGACGCTGAGTATAACATAAATAAGAACAGAATGCATCTATTTCAGTGTGCATGTATACAAACAAATGATCATATTTTGTTCTGCTGATGTTTTAGACAATCTCACAAAGGTTTTGGAAAAGGCCATTGTTTTATGGATTTCTGAACTTAAAATTCACACATTTGCTGAGATACTACATAGAGCCTGACCAATGTGGGATTTTTGAGGCCGATGCTGATTTTAAAGGGGGAGAATGAAATGATAACCAATATGGGGGCCATTACTTTATGGAGCTGGAATGAAAAATAGACCTTTTATAATATGGATTTTATAATGTATTGCATTGTTTGACAATTCTATAAAGGATAACTGAGGAAAATAAAGAAACATTAACAGGAATAGAATAAATTCTTCTTATTAAAATATTATTGGTGCTAGGTCAATTGCTGACTATTTAAATTAAGAATGAAAAAACTTAATAGCTAGCACCATTTATAAATCACACTTAACAACCTTTTTTTGTATTATATAATGTGTTTTCAGTAAAGCACATATCAGACAGCATAAACCGAAAGTCCTTAAGGCCATATAATACCTGTTAAATAATACATCTGTTTTGCTTTGGGAAGAAATCAACTAAGAAGTATGGTAATTTTCATAGGCTTCTATGCAGTCTGACCTATTTTTACAATGAGTGAAGTCGCCCCTGCTGGCCATTAAAAACAACAGAGGTTTAAAGCAGTTCTTCATTAGCTTCCCTTTTCAGACATGGATGTTGCTGCTTTTCAGACACAGAATATAAAAACACTTTCCAAAGTGGGATCACATGTAGTCATGAAGAATCAGGTGCTTTGCATTAGTTCTAGTTTCTCTTTTATGGCATTCATTTTCATTGTAAACAAATGTTGTTTTCCAGTTTCCATTTTCCTCATCTAGGGACAGATGTTCCAGATTTGTAAGATGCGGTATTCATCCCTAATTGCACAGACTGTAATAAAACCTCTGAATTACTAAAGCATTATGATTATATCAAAACAACTGCTCTGACCTCACTTTGCAGGATCATGACTGCATGGTTGAAGTGATGGTGCTCCAGGGTGGCGGACGTCCCGTAGAGCAGAGCCAGAGCAGAACCCGTCCTGCACAGCAAAACAGAGCAGTAAAAACCTCAGGACACCTGTTTGTCATCCAGCTTCAGGCTTGCATCACTCACTTGGCTTGAAACGCGTTGTTGGTGCCTCTGTGGTCCAAGTCGTGGCACATGCAGCCGACCATCAGGGCCAGTATCTCAGCCTCCGACAGGACGTCCTGGAACCTGGCTGTCTGTGAAACGTAAAGCAGCAGGAACATGAGGTACAGCATTCATCCTCCGTCTATTCTATTTAATATCCCATTTTGGTTTTATCAAGAGCAGAATTAGTTTAATGATGTTTGCTTGCTGTCAATGTAGCTGATCATTCAGGGTGATCTATCTTTTTGAGGCTTGACCCAAATATTTCTTCTTTGATCTTAATGATGTTTAGCCTGTGACGTCTCCTAATTATGTTTTCTTAAGTGATACATCCACTGGGACTTGATCATCATCCTCATCAAGCTTCTTAGTGTGGATAGTTTATTCAGTTGGAAACTTCCCTTTACAGTTCAACAGTAAAGAGCCAGTGACTTACAGGACTCAGGCAGGAGAAAAGTTGTAGAACCTGAAACTTACTGTGATCATGACAAACATGCACTGGGACACGTTGAAGGCATGCCTCCAGTTGTGATATGCCACCGTTCGATAGTTCTTCCTCACAGTCAAAAGCCAGCGACACAAAACCTACAAGAAGACAGACATATAGGAGATATACACACATGGCCGCATCATGGAACATTTTGCGTCTCTTTGTAAGTCTTTTGCATTCCTCAGGTCATTTTTGTCGCTTTTAGTAATTTCCATGCAACTGTGTGTCTCTTTGTAGTCATTTTAAACCATTTAGTTATTTTTTTTGTCTCTTTGTGGTAATTTTGAGAGTTTATGGTGGTGCTGTGTCTCTTTTGGAAGATTTGCATCTCTTTGTAGTCATTTGAGTCACTTCTTAGCTAAATGTGCATCTTTTTATGCCCGTGCCTTGAAATAGGTGTAATAAGTCAATCAGTTGGCCACATACACACCTATGTGTAGCACTGACCTTAGTGGTCAGCCAGTGAGGAATGTTAGAAATGACTTAAATGAAGGGTCTATTCCAGGGACCCTGTGACCCCTCTGTGTCCGTGAGCCTGAGTGACAAACATATCACTAGACATATCCAGGGCCTCACCTCATAGTCAATTTTAAACTTTTGGACGACGCCCAGTTCGAGAAACATGCGGAGTGACGCGGTGATCATGGCATCGTTGTCCAGAGAGAAGTCGTTGAAGTGAAACTCATCGATGCCTAACTCGATGCTCAAGGGGATCTTAGCTGCCTTAGGGGGACAGAGGACACAGCCGTCAATCACACGGTGCCAGGGAGGAAGGACGTTTGCAGAAAGATTCCAAATTACACTTTAGTGAGTCTAGTGATAATGTGTATAACTTAATGTAGTTTTCTCTGAGATTACCTTGAGCCTGTCGACTTCCACCTTGGAACAGGTAGCATGGTAGGACAACATC
>JAOWBC010001592.1:13181891-13199147 GCA_028566105.1 Hypoplectrus providencianus
TATATATATTTATATGTAGTGGTGAGGGAGACTTACAGTACCTGTGTGTGTTTTTCCACCGCCACGCCTCCTCCACCTTACTTGTCCTTGTCTTGATTTCTGATTGTGGTATCTGCTCTGCAGATTAAGTCACAGGAGCTGTTTGATGAATGGGTTTCCAAGCTGCGTCACCATCGGCTCTATCGGCAAAATGAGATTGCCATGTACCCTACCGAGAAGTCCTTCTACTATCCCCACTACCCCTCCCCCAACTCCCCCAGCATGGCAGAGAGTGCCTCTATCAGAAAGGTACGACGCAGCACACTGGTACTGAAAACTCCATGGTCCGCTCAGAATGCTCTCTGCTCCGCTTCTGCTCATAAATAACATTATTATATCATCGATATTTACTGAAGTGCCCTTACTGAAATACTGTATGGAGAAAACAAATTGTTCTTGGACTGACCTTTAGGTTTGTTTGCTCCTGCAGTGCATGTCTATACGAAGACAGTCCACAGTGCATTCTGCAGGAGCCTTTCCTTTAAGCTGCAACAGCCAGGCCAAAGTGGCTGCCTGGCTCCAGTCATCTGACGACATGGATAAGTGCTCCAAAGGTGAGACAGCAGGAATTTGTAGAGTAGTAGTATTTCTGTGCAACACGTGATATGTGATTTCCCTCTCATGTCATGGGTTCTCTGCAAGATCATAACACATTCATGTCTGGTGCTGTTTTTTTAAGTAAGGTTGATAGCAATTACTGTTAAATTAGAAAGCCAAAGTAATAGAGAAAATAATCAATAAACATGAACCCACATTGAGCTTACAGTTTCTAAATTGGGGGATTATTATTCAGTTTGCATGAAGGTCAGTGCTTTGTTCTGAGCCTCTTACTTACAGTCAAGTTTCCACTGACAGTGAGAGAGGCAGTTGATCTAACCTTCAGCTTAGTCATTTTCCAAATGCTTCAGTTCATACCAATAAATAGGTCTGCCTGCTATCTTATTTGCAAGTCAGATAAAACGGCATGGTGCTGTTGTTTATAAAGAGGGGAAGCTGCTGATTGTCTCCGTTTTCATTCATTAGGATTCTCCTGATGCACCCCGTCAAGATTTCCCCTTGCTACTTAGTGAGAAGTTATGACTTTCAAAACTGGAAAGCATCAATCTACATACAGCAGTCACCACTCCTTAGAAAATGAATTAGTCATATACTTCTGTTTATCTGGTCTTGCTATTTCCTTTTCTAAAACAAAAAATTGGCCTTCATGAACCTGCTATCTTTTGAATGAACTGTGTGAAGTGTGTGACTTGTGTTGCTGCTGGGTCACCTGTTCATTGTCGGTACGGTAGTTCGGTACAGTCAGGGAGCGGCTAAAGGGCCTTTTTTGTGATTTGTTTTACTCTCACAATCTTGCAGTCACTTAACACTCTTTTCTAAATGTGGATCTTTTTCTTACTCCCAACAGATTTGTCAGTGTGTGAGGCCTACCTCCTGGAGCTCAACCACCTGCTCCAGAGTATGGAAGTCCTGCACCGTACCTATTCTGCTCCGTCTATCCAAGCTCTGCAGGTCAGCACTTCATTCTGACTTCTTTCACTTTTGTTGTTGCAATTACATAGCTTAGATATCTCCAATACAGCCTTAAATGCTGGTCTACATATTACCAAGTACAAATGTTATGTGGCCTTCGCTGTGTCTATTTAATGGGTTTAACTTGAGCCAGGTCATGCAACTTATTAGAATAATATGACATCCGTACATTGCTAATAGTATGAATCTGTTAATAAGCATTCATATATTATTTTACACACTGGTACTGATTGGTACTTTGTCTTACAATCGGTATTAAGAAGGAAAAAAAAATCTTGTAACTTCTCAACCTTTCACCCTAATGTGCAAAGCAGATTTTTATCATCATAACTGAAATTCAAAAATAAGACCTTAAATAAATTGACCTGTTCTATTTCTTGTTGCTTGCTTGTTTCATCTTTTCTCTGCACCAACATCTTTTCATGTCATTTGCTACTAAATATAGAAAACATTGCAACCTCACTGGCAGAGATGAAAGTATTTGCTATGAAAACCCTTTTCAAAGAAAAACTACTCTGTCTCGACCATCAGTTTCTCATCTTTTTTGCAGGCATCCACATTTGACAGCCCTAAGAAGGAAAAGAGACTACCAAAGAAATGGCGCAGTAAAAACTACAACAAAGATGTCAAAACAACTCTGCAGGTAGTGACAATGGAGTGCCATCCAGATCTCATCTTTTTTAGTACAAGTCCCCTTCAGCTCTCCTCCTCCTGCTCTCATGTAGGTACCCAGCTGCATCTACGCCGGCTCTAACCGCCTCCACGCCTCTAACCCCAACCTCTCCTCTGCCGCGCTCGCCAATGACAAAGCCGACACTGAATCCCTGGATTCAGCTTTTGATGTTGCCAAGCTGCAGGAAGACTTCTGCCGCGTCGCAACCAACTGTGAGTGAAGTATTACCAAGACCGTTTCAAAAACTTGAGAAACTCCACAAATGCACAAATAGAGCAGTGTGCCTGCTGTCTTATTTGCATGTAAGATAGGATCTGTATGGTGTTGTTTTCCACAACAAATTGAATGTGACAGTGGTGCAGCCATGGCAGCTGTTAATTACTGATAAACTGTTTTTCTCAGTTTACATTCATTAGGATTCTGATTATGTGTCCTGCCAGCATGTCCTCTAGCTGACGCTTAGTGAGAAGTTGGCATTTTCTAGAGCACAAAGCCCAGCAAACAGGGGTCCTAATTAGTTTCCTGCTACTCCTCATTAAAATTTATATTCAGATACCTGATGTTACATGGCACAATGAGAATGATTTATGTTTTACATAATGGCAGCACAATTTGCACTTTTTCTGTTAAGTGAGTTTAAAGTTGCTCCAGGGAACACCTATCGACTCTGCTGGCATTTCAGATTCCACATCTATGCACATTTAAAATTATGAAGCTAAGCAAGTATGAAGGGTCTAATCTAATGAAGTCATGCATTAATATCACCAGGACTTTTCAATAATATAGTTTCCCAAAGGGGTGGTCAAATGGGCACCATAGACCGGAGATTATGGCTTGCTGAGCGATAGGAGACAATCAAAATTTCACATTTGTTCCTTTATATTAAAACTGTGGTGCGACTCAATCCACTGTGACTGTGTGTGCTTGGCTCTGAAATGAATGCAAATTGGTTTGCAGTTAAAGCTCCCCTCTCTTTTTCCTGTTGCTGCAGTTCACACGACCATGAAGACAGCCCTGAGTTCCCTAACATCTGAGAGGGAGAGATTAAAACAGTGCGTGGACCATGAAACAATTCCCCCTACCTCACCGCAGGTCGTCGGATTGAAAAACGCACTGGCAACGGTACGTGAAATGACACACGCACAGAAATGTTATCAGTAGAAATAAGTTAGGTATTCCACTTTCTTTTAGACTTTTACACCCCTCTCAGGAGCCGTGTCCTCCCACACCACTTGTCAGGCGTGACGCATTGTCGAGCCTCTTAGAGGGATTACTAGCTGCTGCTGTGTTGTCTGCCCACCTGAACATGACCATATTCAACAGTCATGTTTCCTGCGGCGGCTGCCTCCCACCCAGAGGCGTTCTTCTATTTTATATATATTTTATGGCTTCACGCTGGTTGTCATGCTGACTTTTTTCGCCACATTATAACTTCTGTGCTCTTGACGCCAACACATTTGTTTGACTTTAAGAATCCTGCTGGGTGTTAGCTTCTACCTACTCTACCTCACATAGAGTCAGAAATGGGTGAGTAATATAGTTTGGACTCCTGTGGTTTTCCGTCTGATGTCTGCAGCGATGACACACGTCTCTATAGTAAAAGGAATTGAGCTGTTTAAAGCCTGATTTTGTAAAAACAGCTGGTGGCGATGAGCAGCTTAAGTGAAAGTTCAGATTTGTTGAACTGGTGTTTTATTTGGTGCTTATCAACAGTCAGTGGTTTGCCTCAGTAGACAGAAGTCACCACATTTCCAGCTTGCAGAAGCATGTATGAGTACAGGCACAGAAGCCTTTTTTAGCCACCTAAAAGAAACTCAGTATAAGTGGAATACATTTCAAATGTTTTATTTGCTATTACTCATATTTAAATGGCCTTGTTTAACTTTATGTGAGGGAAACTGAAGCCATCCTCTGTGCTCATGCCAAAGCCACCTGACTGCACTGACAAATTCATTTTTACCTCATAGATTATGGACTTTTGTGAATCTGAACTAATCATTTAAAATACCAAAAACACAAGCTGGCCTACTGATCGAGACAGTCAAAGACCAGCAGACCCTGTGTTTTGTGAGGTAAAGGTTAATATCAACATAAACTTAAACAGGGCTGAAATATTCAAAATTTAGTGAATGCTTTAACTGATATAGATTTGTTTTTGGTGAGCCTCTTTAGGCAGCTAAAATACACATAGTAAGTAACTTTTACAACCCCATTTCAATGAATCCAATCCATCCCTTCAAGCACAACTTCAATTCAGCTTTCAGTATTAAAGGTATTATCAGTAGGTGTGTGCTATAAACAATGTTTACACTGGTTATTTTCACAGGCTTTAGCCCAGAACTCTGAGCTGAGAGAGCGCCTGTGCAAGATTCATGCCGAGTCCCACATCGTAGAGCCCACACTAATAAATCTCTCTGCCCCTGTGCAGGTGGGTGCGGGAATGCAGTGACTCTACTCCCTTTCCCCCCACCATCACGATGATTATTATTATCTCCGTCTTTATTTTCATCCCACGCAGTCTTGACTTTGCCACAGAATGAATGAGCTGTCCTTTCCTTCTCATCCAGATTCAGCAAATGTTGCTCTCCTCCTCACACCCTCAGTCCACTTATTTTCTTTTATAATGACAGTGACTATAAAGAATCATTTTTCTTCAATACAAACTTTCCAGGGAGCACGGCCCTTTCAAAAGAGTTACGTTTCCAAAATTTACTATGAGAAAGTGCTTCATCTCAGCACTGTGATTGTGTCTCACTATCACATGGCTCAGGAGAAGCCTAACCGTCACATTATGGTCCCCTTAAGGAAGCTCTTTGCTCTTTTAATCAGATTTGCTGACCAGAGAGTGTGAGTTGAGCTACTTAATCGTGTCCCTGGAAATTTGTTTGAAGACACAGTACAAAACTAATGCGCCTCCTTTGAGATTATCTCACGGCTAATTAATCAGCTTCAGCAGTAACAAGGGCCGGAGAGGCGCGCTCACTTCCATGTGCTGTTCTGTGTTCTTCTTGTTTCCAGTTGGTTACATGTTTTGAGTTGCTTTAAGAAGAATGATTTGAATGCTGTGAATCCATTTTGAATGTGCATCTTGTTTTATCTCAACCCTTTGCCAGACAGAAGAGTGGGTGTGCACACTTGTTGCAAACATGCACTTCTGACTGCCTATTGATTATTGATTCAGTAATATATCATGAAACAGTCTCTATGAAAAGTTTTGAATTATACTATATATTATTAAATACATAGTGAAATTGATGCTTCATTTATATAAATTGAATTTCTGAAGGGTTTTTTGAAGTTCATCATTGGGCCAATAATTACTGTTAATCACTCAGACAAAGGCACACATGAACATGTTGCTGTGTTGGAGTGGGGGAAATGTTGCTATATTTTACGTAGCAATATCATAATGATTAATAGATGGCAAGTTCCGATATTGTATTATCTAATTTAATTATATTGCAAACACACATCGATACATTTTGGTATTGAATAACAAAATTAATAGTTTTTTTAAAGTCCCCTATGATCTAGAGATGAATATAAAAAATTTAAATAAATAATAAATTATTCATTTTGAAATTTCCATGATGCTGAGGAGATGAATTTTACAATATTCAAACCATCAGCATATTTAATGTTATTTTTTTGTCCTTTGGGCACATAATGTGCATATTTAAAAAGATAATTAATTACAATTTATCGTAATAAAGGTTATTGCAACACTCAGCACATCAGTGTGTTTAAATCACAATAGTATTAATTTTGACTTTTGGTGGATAATATAAAATTGTGGTGTTGCTGTGTGTTAAAATATAAACTTAATACTTCATTGCATAATATTTAAAGTCAGTAGTCTTTAAGAAACTGAATTCTACTACCTCCCCTTCAGTTACACTTCCAGTATACTGTCATGTAACTTATTATAGATGACTGTCTTTCAATATATTGCATGTCAGATATGAGTGTGTTCTCATTATCCACACATTGTGATTGTATTGTACTGTTAATTACCCTGTGATTGCCTCCCCTCCTGGCTGTGATGATGCTGCCCTTTTCTTCTTCTTAATTATAGCTGTGAACACTGTGTCTCCTAGAAACAGGAGTCTGTTGATGAGTCCCGTCCCCTCGTACACCAAGTATCCAATGAGAGCAGAGCTTCAATCACAGAGTCTCTGTCTGAGTTCTTCGATGCACAGGAAGTTCTGCTGTCTGCTAGTTCTTCTGAAAATGAGGTAAGTAATCCGTTTAGCAGGTACACTGATGTGCCCTTTACTCAGACTCAGCCACTGGCATAAACTGACATTCAGGGCTGCATAATGGAATCATAATTACTGTTAAACATGTATTCTAATTTGTCTTGTATGCTGCCAAGATTGTTTGATGAGAAGATCTTCACCAAAGGTTCTTCATTGATTTATTGCCTAAGACCCGACATGTTATATGCATTTATCTGAAAAATGTGTTAAACCTTTAAGCACACTGTGACAATTCAGAGCTCTTCTATCACAAAGGCAAAACCTGCCTTTAAACTTAACGCAGCCTTAAAGCATTTTTTTTTGACATGACATAAAATAGGTCTGCCCCTATCTCAAATTCATTTTCCTCCAGTGTTAATGCAGTATGCCAGATCACACAGCAGCTGGAGCGGAAGCAATTCGAAAATGGAAGTTAATTACTTTAATCTAAAAATACTGCAAGTCGAGGTGCAAATTAGTCACCAGGTCCAGAGGGACCATTCATCACTAACACAGTAGATTTTCTGCTGATGTGACAGGATGTTGAAAGAAACCTGCCCGGACCTTTTCTGCAGGTGATATTAAAAATGTAAGATCGCTAAAGTTTGGATGTTTTTGTTTTTCAGGTATCAGAGGATGACTCATACATCAGTGACATTAGTGACAACATTTCAATGGACAATTTTAGCAATGAGACAGAATGTGAGAGACCAAACTCAGGTAAACTAGAGCTAGACTCAGTAAAAGTGTTGATACAAAACTGGCTTCAGTGCAATTTCAAGGATTCATTCATACCGTTTTTGTAAAATTACTTAATTTCCATATTTGCTAGTTGTGTTCACCACACACAGAGCTGTCAGAGACCTCTTCCACCATCTGTTCCCAGGCTCTGTAGGAGGCACTGTCCCTCGTCAGCGCAGGTCCTGCCTCCCCTCACCCAGCCCCAACAACAGCACCATCAGCCTGTGGAACATCCTCAGGAACAACATCGGCAAGGACCTGTCCAAAGTGGCCATGCCTGTGCAACTTAATGAGCCGCTCAACACCCTGCAGAGACTGTGTGAGGAGCTGGAGTACAGCGAGCTGCTAGACAAGGCTGCTAACACCCAGGACCCTTTTGAACGTATGGTGAGACGGCATCTTCACTGTTTGCTGTTTGAGTGTGTGGGAAGTCTCTTGTTCAAGTAACACTTTCACTTTCAGCACTTAATGGGCCTTCTGTAACAGAAGCTGTTGCCCTTGGCGAAGCTAGTTTGGCAATCTCTGCTTAAGTTTTAAGGTTTCTGAAAAAAGACACATTTAAGTGGTGTTTTATGCAGCTAGAAATGAGGGAAAACTCTCACATCCCTGACTGGAAAGAGCCTACTTTGTTGAGTTCTTGCTGCTTGTGAATGTGATGTGTCTATGTTAAATGGGAAGATAGAGCTTCGGGGCTTGCCACTGAGAAATAAAACAAAAAAAGTGGCTCATTCAAAGAGTATTTCAGCATTTTGGGAGTAAATTAATTTACTTTCTTGCCTATGAGTTAGATAAGGAGATTGACGCTGTATTCGATAGTCTAGCAGAAAGCTTGAGGCATGAGACGATGAGCATAGCTTATCATGACTAGCCCTTTTTCCTCATCTCAATACTGGAAATAAGGGAAAAGAATTTGTCTCATATTAACTACAAATAAAATCAATTTCAGGTCTTTTTTGTCCACAATTTCCATAGTTCTGAACATTTCTTTGAACAAGGCTAGCTTTTTTCCATCCAGTTTTCTGTCTTTATGCAATGCTAAGATAAGCTAATTGTGTTCTGGCTATAGCTTCTTGTTGGACACAAAGGCATAGTATTTACATTCTCATCAGACAAGAAATTGCAACTGGAAATATTCCAATTTGACTTTTTTGGCCAATCTGTCCAGGAAAGTTTTTATACTCATAACAGTGTGCAACAGACGTAACCTGTGATTATAGCAGGCTGGGGCAAGTCTGAGTGACTATCAGGCAGAGTTGTAGGAACCAGGAATTACCCACAACTTGTTGCTGCTTGGCTGTTATTCCTCTGAATCAGGGCCTTCAGCTGCCTGCTGGCAGAGCTGCTGTCCAGTGCTGGAGCATGTGCCAGCCCTACTTATTACACATCATGAGGGAGAAACCCTTATCTCCATCTGCAGATTTCCAGCTTGAGGATGGCACGACTCAGCCACTTTAACTATCTTACTTTTGCTCACATTTGCATTGACTGAGTTTGGAGGGATGTAGTTCATGGGGTGAATTGTGTTCATTCTCGTGTGGGAGGTGCAGAGATACATCCCATGGAGTCAGCGAGTTATAAATTCGTCTTATAGTGAATATAAATGTGAAGTGAATAGCTGCTGAAGTCGGTGTCAGCTCCGGTCTTTAGCCTTCCATTATTCTATAGCTGCAATTATCAGTGCTCTCTTGGCTCAGTGCACCTATGGAGGAGTATTCAGACAGCTACCTTGCTCATCATACATAAAAAAATGGAGATGAATGAAGCAATAACATGCAGTACTTAAAATGATGATATAGCTCAGTTAGTTTAACACTAATTTTTTTTTTTCATCTATTTTCATTACAATGTGACATTGTGATGTTTGTTATCCTACCCAGAGGTGAGTCGTTTTGCTGAAATAAAATTTTAGATTAAGTGTTGTTTTCTCTTTTCTCTCTTCAGGTATACATAGCTACATTTGTTGTATCAGGCTATGCATCTAGCTACTACAGAACTGGGGGAAAGCCTTTCAACCCTGTGCTTGGGGAGACATACGAATGTGATCGGCCGGATAAAGGCTTCCGCTTTGTTTCAGAGCAGGTATACATTAATCACAATTTCATTGCAAATGACAATCTCTTTATTGAAACTAGAAAGGCACTCAGAGAGTGGGGACCTTGACCAAAGCTAAATGTCCTATCTCATAACACTAATTGAATAATTTATGTAACTGCATGTAATTCTGTTTCATGTTGGCCTATGCTACAACCATCCACTATATATTCTACAATCTTGCTGACAAACAGACAAAAACAAACTGAATAAAAAAACAAACCTTCAGGTGATAGAGGTGCTTTATATTTACTAAAAGCTTTCATTCAGTGAATTTACTAACCCAGCTGTTTAACATCATCAGGTCAGCCATCACCCACCAATCTCTGCCTGCCACGCCGAGTCTAAAAACTTCATCTTCTGGCAAGGTAATAGAATATAGAAATTATTCTGACCCATTGTCCCTGTCTGTAATCTTGGCAGGTTGTCCAAGATGAATGTAAATGTGTCAACTTTCTTTCTTTTTGATTAATTTGTAGATGTGAGGTGTAAGAACAAATTCTGGGGGAAATCAATGGAGATTGTTCCTGTGGGCACCACTCATGTGACGTTGCCAGGGTGAGTCTCTTCTGATCCATTTCGTCTAAGACTGCATGGGTTAAATGATTTTGAATTTTAATTTTGTTTTGTTTTATTTTAATTGGAATTTTAGTATCCAGAGCATAACTGCTAGTTTTAGGGCCGTTTTAGTTTTTCAGCAGAGCCTATTTTTAATATCTCAGGTATAAGGTGTTTCTAAATAACAGTAACAACAATGTTTCTAAAACAATGATCTACAACAATGTTTAAGCCACGTCAGGCTGCTTGTAAAAGAGAAATTAATTTTTAAAGAAATGTGGTATAGCACCATCCTGGAAAGTCTGTTAAGTTTCTGTAGTTCAGCGTCAATAGAGGTAATGGAAATATTTCTATTTAATTTTAAAAACTAGCTTTGGAGACCACTACGAGTGGAACAAGGTGACGTCCTGCATCCATAACATTCTCAGTGGACAGCGGTGGATTGAGCACTACGGGGAGATCTCCATCAGAAACACCAGCAGTGATATTTGTAATTGCAAGATCACTTTTATTAAGGTGAGGCAAACATTGAAAAGTTAAAAAAAAATTTTAAAAAAGCATTGTTCACACTCGAGTGCCTTATTATAAAAGCTCCCTTTCCACAGTGACCGCTCTGCAAACAGTAAAAGCTGTGTGCTGTAGCTACACAAGACTTCCATTTACATTACTCATGACAAATTTATTATTTATGTTGTAAATGTGACACTCAAGGCTGAATTATGCTTTTTCTTGCTGCAAGGCAAGACATGTTAATTTGTGTGGCATCTTTAAAACGCAAAGCCTAGTAAAGGCTGTAAGGATTGTTGTTGCACCACTTTGAATAAATGTATTATAATTATTCAACTCTGAAATGTGGTGATAAATAAGCCATGATATTTAAGTTGGTTCCAGGTCCTTTATAGTGTTTCTTCCCCCATTCTCCCTCTCTCTCTTCACTGTTTGTAGATATCCCCCTGTGAACCCCAGGGGTTTCATCAAACTAACCTCCGATCAGAAAAAGGCATTTCTCCACGTATATTAGTTTCTTTCTGGCATAATAAGGCTGTGGTCTTTTCATTAGTCCATAAAAATTCCAAACAAATGGTGCTTCTCACCTGCATGTCACCAAGTTCCCTCAGTGGTTCGATGCGTTTGATGTATGGAAGCGTTTACTGAGTGGAGAAGGTTAATTGCTTTAGTGTGTGCCCATTTCAAAGACCTCCTGAAGCAGTGCAGGGTGGCAAGTCCAGACATGTCACAACTCATTATACACACTCGTGTCCCATTTAACACACCAGGCTAGCAATGCATGCTGGGGCTTGGGATGGTTTACGCAACAGCAACATCTGCTGCCTGCAAGAGGTCATGATTGTGATCTTTGTAATCTATAAAAGTAACTTTGTTTTTTTTTTCTTCGCCAATTGTAATTTCTTTCCCCAGGCCAAATACTGGAATTCAAGTGTGAACGAGGTGGAGGGAACCATCACGGATAACAAAGGGAAGGTCATTCACAGACTCTTTGGGAAGTGGCAGGAGGCAGTTTTCTGTGGAGACCCGCCCTCAGCCACATGCATCTGGAGAGCAAGTATGACTAGCTACATCATTATGAATGCAGTGAACACCTTTTAACAAATTATATCTCCTTTTACAGTATCTAATGCATGGGCTGTTGTTTATGTGCAATGCAGATGCAATGCCAGTAGACCTTGAGCAGTACTACGGTTTCACCAAGTTTGCTATTGAACTCAACGAGCTGGACCCATCACAGAAACTGCTGCTACCACCCACAGACACTAGGCTACGTGTGGACCAGAGGTATCAGGAAAAAAGCACTAAAACTATTTGGTTACTGGTGACTTTTAAATAATCAGATTTCTTTAATTTCATGTTTTTACCTGTGCCAAAGAGGTAATGTTTTCGGAGTCGATTTGTTTGCTAGTTTGTCAGCAAGAATACGGAAAAACTACTGAACCGATTGTAATGAAGCTTAGTGGATGGGTGTAGCATTTATCAGGAAAGAACCCTTTAGATTTTGAAGTGGATTGGATTCACAGGGCATACATGACATTCATTCTTCACTTTTGTTAACATTTCAAGATAATTCATGTGATTCAGGTGATTTCAGAATCATACTTCATGACTTACTTGATCAGTTTCCCTTGCTCATCATTGTTAAGCAAATACTAAATGTAAGCTACTGCTAAAAGCAATGTCTGAAAATACGACAAATCATTGCAGCGCATGCTGTTACCACACTGTGACTTAAAACTCATAAGTGAACTGAAGTCAGAACAACTTCCCAACTCGAGAAATAGGACTTTTGGAAGATCACATGAATGCACCATTGGTATTGACAAAGTACCATCTACCCGCTCAGTGTGACAGTAATACTGCTCTTGAATAATATTTGAAAAATATACCAGAGTAAGGCAGAAAGTTAAAATGCATCCAAATCATCTCAATCATATCCTCTTGACATGTTACTTGGAAAAAATGCTTGCCTTTAACTTTGATCAAAATAGCCCAAAAATAGACACATGGCGACTGATGTTAAGAATAGTAACTGTAGAAGCTTTCACATCCATCAAACTAATTTTAGCTCGTTTTTAAGGTTTTAAAGTCTGTGGAGTTAATACTGATGCCACAAGGCGCCAGAGAAAGAAAAAAGCACTTTGCCATCAAAGTAAAAGAAATGGCACTACTTCTAGCCCAGCAGTATCCTGAGTTATGTATTTTCCTGTTTATTCCATAATAAGGTTATCGTACTATAATGATGCAAAACCAAGGAACATGAGCAAAGATTCAGTTTGAATATTACAGATTATTGTTTCACTGTGTTTGCATAATGAAAGTGTCTTGTGTCTCGCTGGCAGACTGCTGGAGGAAGGGAACTTGGAGGCAGCAGAGGAGCAGAAGCAAAGGATTGAACAGCTGCAGAGAGAGAGACGGAGAGTCCTGGAGGAAAACAACGTAACACATCAAACTAAATTCTTCAGGTAGCCTGAATCATATGATTTATTTGTTTTTTCACCAATAAAATAATTAATGGAAAGTGGTCATGTAGTTTTCTGGTATCTCTATGTGCTCAATTTGTATCAATTTGCATTTACGTCATGTCTCCTTGCGGTCATAAGTGTCTGTTTCTGGTCATTTTGCATCTCCTTAGTTTTTTTTTTTTTTTTTTTGCCTCTTTTTATCAGTCAATCAATAGGTCAATCAATCAATCAAAAATACTTCATTAATCCCCAAGGGGAAATTCATATATCTGATCTAGCTCTGTAATTGTACAGCCTGATGGCTGTAGGGACAGAAGTCTACGGAATCTCCCTGTCCTACAACAGAGCGAGAGGATCCTTCCACTGCTGCTCCTCTGGTGGACAAAGATACCGTGTAGCAGATGGTCCGGGCACCTCACCATGGTCTCCAACATCCTGAGTGAGCCCTTTTGACCAGTCTGTCCAACTGCCTTGCATCTCTATTTCTGATGCTGCCTCCCCAACAGACTGCAGCATAAAACAACACACTTGCCACCACAGACTGATAAAACATGCAGTATGTTACTACAGATTTCAAAAGATCTGAGCTTCCTCAAGAAAAAGAGGAGGCTCCACCATTTTTTGTAGATGGCATCCGTGTTTAGGGACCAGTCCAGCTTATTATCCAGGTGTATACCTAGATATTTATAACAGGGCACCACCTCGATGTCCACCCAACCAGTATTCACTGGCTGAAGAGGGGGCTTGAACCTGCAGAAATCTCTAATCATTTCCTTGGTCTGTGAGGTGTTCAGGAGGCGACAGTTCTTATGACTCCAGTCACTGAAGGCTTTAATCAGTCCCATAGTCATGCGTCTCTTAGTAGCTGTTTAACATCTCTTTTAGAGTCTTTTTGTAGATGTTTTATGTTTTTGTGCTCATTGTAAGTGTCTTCCTGACTATTAGCTGTCTCTTTAAGTGATGGGAAGGCCAGGGGGACCTGGGCCTGTCCATGTTAGGCCTGTTTAGAAATCAATCCATGAAGATATTCATCACTGCCTTGCATCATTTCTGCCTCCACAGGAAGTCAAAGGATGACTCCTGGGTAACTAACAACACATATTGGGAGCTGCGGAAGGACCCTGGCTTCACCCAAATCGATTTTCCAATGCTGTGGTGACCCTTGAACTGAAGATTGCACACATTTCAACTTGCACAGCCTTTACTGTGATCCAGGCTGGGTTCTGGCGATGTCTGTATCCCAGTCTTACCATTTTCATACAGTACTGTTCTTCTTTATTGCAGTTCATCAAAGTTATTGCCTTAATAGCAAGTGCTTATGTAAGTTTTGTTAACATGTTTATGCAAACATATTATGAGAATGTTGATACATTTAGGCAAATTTTGCCAATATTTTCACCTGATATGTAACACTGTATCACTTAAACTGAGAAAAGGACAACTACATGGTATAAAGTATGGTAATTACTTTTCATAACTGGTCTACACTAGCTTAAAATGTGTTGGACAACTGGTCACTTTAGCTGTCTTCTTATCATGGACATTCTCTACCTCTGAGATAAACTAGCCTTGATATGCCATTAATGAAGTGTACACATTCGATATTTATTCTGCACCTGCCTGATGCCTTACTTGTTGTACTCATACTGTTTAATTTATGTTTGTTGCATCTCTGAGATCTTTGTAAAAAATGAATGCTTTGTAAGGACCAAACAAGAATAACTTAAATTATCCTTAAATCCTTACTCAACTTTTCTGTTTATCTTATAACAGTAATTACAGCTTTTTGTTATAACTGTGTGAAAGATTGTGCAACTCTGAGCAGCAGTAGCAAAACCATTTTTCACTCAATCCATTGCATCATTGTCAACCTGGACCATGGAATTTCAGAAAAAAAGTGTCCCAAACTTTGCTTTATGAGTTCAAATAAAATCTCTGATGCTTTCTTTTTTCTTTTGTGGATTCATTTGTGACTGTTTGTTTAAACAACAGATGGCTATGAGGCATACTGTCAGCATAATGAAACCCATTCAGGACACAAATGGCAGAATGGCAAGAAAATTAAAGGTTTTAAAAAAAATTAGCTATCTATGATATCAGCTTTACCATCAAAAACTTAAATATGGGATGTCAAAAATAAAAACGGTCATATTATAGTATGTTAAAACAGCAAAAAAAAAATGTAATTTTTCAAATACCTTGAATTGCCAAAAACTGGCCTTTTTGTAGTCTATTCACAAATATTATAGAATTATATGCACATAAATTAAAGAAAACACCATGTTTTTAAATGTCAAAGCCTGAAAAATATGCCATACTGTAGTATATATAAACTAAAACAGAAAAAGATAGAGATGAACGGGCCCTTGCACAAACATGCACCTCGGGAGAGGCAGGAAAAGCCGGGTATGGCAAATGTCGCTTCCTCCAAGAAGAGTCTGTGACAAACGGGTCAAGAGGCATGAAAGGAGGCCTGACCAAGTAATCGGGCAGGGCAAAGCTATGCCAATGATAAAAGAATTCGTTGCTTTGTACGATGATACATCACTCAAGAGGGACAGGCATCTGCAACCCGCGGCTTGGGAGATGCATGCTGCTCTTTTATGCTGATACTGCGGCTTCACATGGTTTGGGAAAATAAATGCTAAGGTCAGACACAAGTTTTCGTTGTATTATGGCTCTGGCCACGGTTATTTCTCACCAATCAACCATTCAGTCAAACACAAACTGAATCCTAAATCCCCATGCCAAACATGTAACAATAGCACCATCTTCTGACCACCCAAAGCAACTACCGACCATAAGAATTAATTTGAATGTATATTATTTGTCTAATTTCTTTCAAAATTATTTTTGTCCTAAAATGGGAGATTGTTGTTATCTTGAAATCTTAAAATAAAATTATATTTTATTATGTTTCATCACTCAAAATCAAGTGTCATACTCACAGAAGCCCTTTGTGAAATATTATTATGTCAAACTGTTCAGCTCTGGACTCTGATGAAGCATGATACATTTAGACCAGATCTGCCAAAGTATGATGAAGTTATGACAATGTGATGTTATTAAGCAAAACGCCATATTTTGCCACCATGCCACGCCCACATAGTTTGACCAATGACGAAGCCATTCATCACACTTGATTATACAGTCCTTATGATGTAAATGACCAAGATTAAAGGCTGTCTGTCCAAACTGGTAGGAGCAGTTTGTAAAACTATGCAACATGGTCAAATTATGGAAATGGGTGCGGTTAAAGAAAAAAAAGGGTGGGGCGTTATGAAATATTGTTACATAAATCTGTTTAGGGCCAAACTCTTATGAAGCATGAGAAGTTTGGACCAGATCACTCAAACTATGACAACTCACACTTTAAGTGAAAACTAAAATATGATTGTGAAGAAATATCTAAAAAACGCCCGTCAGGCTAACTGCTGCTAGCTTGACCCCCTGGGCTCAGTCAGAGGTACTTACAGTCCTGCTTCCTCCGCTTGGTCCATGGAAATTGATGGAAATTCAGAAATTCGCAAGTTGAAATTCGTACAAACGACGTTTTTGAACGCAACGAGGAAATTCGTCAAACGATATTTGGAACGCAATGTTTGAAATTGTCCATACGGGGAGATGAAATCTCACACACACACACCCATCACTTTCACACTGTGTGGCGTACCTGAGGCGGGGATCGAACCCGCGGAGACCGTCCGAAGATCGGCGTTCTTTCCACTGAACCATCTTCAGCGCTGAAGTGCTTCAAGGACCAGGGAGAGTAAGCAGATACAGAAACCACGGACCTGCAAAGAAAGGGTTTGTGGAAAGACTAAGGCCATGCATCTTGGTATGTTTAGCTCAACAGGTAGAGAAGCGTCATCATGCTTTGAAGATTCGGAGTTCAAGTCTCGACTATGCTTAATTCACTTTTCCTCAACTGCCTCGATTTCATAGAATAACGTTATTAGAGTCTGCTGATACGTGTCAGGGGGTGGATTCTTGAAATCGGACAGAAAAACCCATTTTATTGACATTTCCAAAAACTGAATAGTCTTTTAAGACATATTTGAGCATAATTTGTTCAGAAATGACGAAACAACCCATTTTATGGGATGTATTAAAATTTGACCCGAAAAAAAAACGTTAGGTCCGGGGCGTACGTCTTTTTTCCGAAAACGGGCGAAATTTTCAAAAATGCCTCAAATTCAAAGAATAGCTTTATTAGTCTGCTGATACGCGTCAGTGGGGGGATTTTTGAAATCGGACAGAAAAACCAATTTTTTTGACATTTCCAAAAATTGAAAAGTGGCGATTTTGGTCAAAACTTTGAATTTTTAAAATGATTAAAAATGCTTAAAATGGACAGATTATAGTCTTTTAAGACATATTTGAGCATAATTTGTTCAGAAATGACGAAACA
>JAOWBC010001592.1:13199247-13211363 GCA_028566105.1 Hypoplectrus providencianus
ATACGCGTCAGTGGGGGGATTTTTGAAATCGGACAGAAAAAACAATTTTTTTGACATTTCCAAAAATTGAAAAGTGGCGATTTTGGTCAAAAATGAAATTTTTTTAAATGCTTAAAAATGCTTAAAATGGACAGATTATAGTCTTTTAAGACACATTGGAGCATAATTTGTTCAGAAATGACGAAACAACCCATTTTATGGGATGTCGAAAATTTGACCCGAAAAAAAAAAAACGAAAACGGGCGAAATTTTCAAAAATGCCTCAAATTCACAGAATAGCTTTATTTTAGTTTGCTGATACGTGTCAGTGGGGGGATTTTCGAAAATGGACAAATAAAACCTCAAACTTTTTTTTCATTCAGATAACTTTTGGGGGCACTCATCGTGCTTCATTGGATGTTAAAGAGGGAAAACAAGGGGAGACATGCATATTAGGGACCTCAAGAGGGATTTGAAGCAGGATTTTCCACAGGAAGGACTCAGATTCAGTGGTAAGCACTCGACCACTGTGAGCCACTGGGACATAGATAAAACTTTTACTTTTTCTAAAATCGTAGTTTCTTCGTTC
Organism: Hypoplectrus providencianus; assembly: GCA_028566105.1. Lineage (NCBI taxonomy): Eukaryota > Metazoa > Chordata > Actinopteri > Perciformes > Serranidae > Hypoplectrus > Hypoplectrus providencianus. Next base: position 13,199,816 of record JAOWBC010001592.1, read on the forward strand.
ATGCTTTATATTAGCTATATTTTTTATTTTTTCAAATGAAGAATAGAAATTGCAATTAACACACTGTCCAACCTATTTTGTAAATAAAAACTACAATGTCAAGAAATATTATTTTATTTTTTATTTTTCCTCCCTTTTTCCCTTCTAATAGGTTTCGAAGGTTTATTTACACCATCAGTTCTAACTGTTTAAAGGTTTCGTACATCCGTATACTCAACACTAAAATAGATAATACTAACAAATGATTTGTTAGTTTTAGCACCCGTTCGGTGCTCGGGCCCTAATTATCGCTAAGCGGTTAAATACACCCTGTAATGAAGTACTACTGACTCGATCAGCAGTATACAATCAAAGATGTAAAAGAAGCTGGTGAATAGTTTCTTTCCACTAGATGGCAACAAACAGCCAACAGCCGAACGGAACCAGTACAAAGATCCCAGTGTGCTTGAACAGCGCTGTGGTAAATCATGTGGAACCGTACTGAGCAAAGTCTGAGAGCACAGCAACAGGATGTTTTATTGCAGTCGGTGAAAATATATCATTTATTCTTAAGAGTAGCTGGGTAATATGAAAGAATTATATCAGACTATATACTTCAGCAAGGTTAATTAGGTTAGGTTAAAGGTTAATTATTATTATTATTATTATTATTATTATTATTATTATTATTATTATTATTATTATTATTATATTACTTCTTGTTTTTAACAGTAGCTTCAGCGACACACCCACAGCTTCCCGAGGACAGGAGGCGGAGCGTCTGCACGTCTTTTGTCCAAAACAAGAGGGAGGGAGACAAACACATTACCTCCGAGAGTGTAGCCGCAACAAAGTTTCTCACCCGGTGGTTCTTCACAACAACAGGCACTTCTGGTAAGCGTGAACACGTGTAGCATTGCATTTGTTTCGATGCTTTTTCTGTTAAACAAGCCGGCGAACTAACTTAGGCACAACAACTGGAGACTGATGTGTGTGCTGATCCTACTAGCATGTGGCTACTTTTCTATAAGAAGAAATGCTTGCAAACGGCTATTCTTTATTTGTTTGCGTTTATTTCTATATGTTACAAATGTATGCTAAAAGTATATTCCGTGAACTGAAGTCGTAGTTATGGGGACCTAGTTTGGAAAGAAAAAAAAATAGGATGATGGGAGGATTGCTGAAACAGCAGCCACACTTGGTTTTAGCCTTAAGAAAAGCATACACTGCTGCTTTTTCTCCCTCAGATTTCTTCCAGCTGGGAGATGTTTGCTACAGCCACCAGAAACTTTGTCGAAGAGGTGGATCATGGGGGTCTGCTGATCCCAGTGTCCAGCCTGAATGACACTATCGCTCTTCTGACAGTGGTGGTGAAGCGCAAGCGTTTCTGGTTTTGGCAGAGGCCCAAGTATATTCCCACTGATTTTAGCCTCAATGATATACTAACAGGAGACACGCCTATAAAGCCAGGTAAACATCGAACCCTCTATGTCAAGTCACTGTGTTGTATTCATTGATCATTTTAGGATCACAGAAAGCATCCATGTTTCACTGTCCGCAGGTGTCATAGAGACAGACTTCATCAAATACAATGGGACATTTGGTGACCACATTCAGGGGACAGTAGATGCAAATTTCCCCCTATCCAATGTTAGCCTGGAGGGTAAAGACTCCTCCAAACTTCAGTCATCCTTTGGCAGTTTGAAGAAGGAGGAAGTGGATGTGCAGAAGCTGCTGCGAGACTCTAAAGGCAGGTTAGTTCCCCCCACCTGATACCAATGTGATGTCTCTTAGTGTTAAACAGGATCAACATGAAAGAAAAGCACTGTAAATGTCACCTGATGTGCAGAGTGGTAAAGATCCGTAAACAGGTATAATGATCTTTGTCCGATCATAAAGCCATACATAAAACTGGAGGCGCAGTTGAATATTAACACAAGAGAATTGCTTGTTTTGGTTCAGGAGGAATAGTTGTTTTACAATACACATAGTGTTTCACCTGTGTGTCCCTTTAAAAAATCCCTCTTGTTTCTTTATAGAGAAAAAATATCTGTCAAAGAATTGCCATAGAATTATATTTTCATGTTATATTTCACCTTCACCAAGTTACATTTTTAACCACATCAGTCGTGGTCATACGTACCATTCATTTTTGCAGAAACTTTGAATGCCACTATGTTTATGTGACATATTGCAAAAATGCTTTTCTGAATTCAACATGTAAGGCTTCTGGACATGTCCCACTGTCTGGTCCATCAGACAAAGGAGAAGCACGGGCAGGTGTTTGGGTTTGTGAAGGAACGCATTGTGACTACACAGCCCTGTTCGGTCATAGAGGAGGTGCAGCAGGCAGGACAGTGTGGAGGAGCACTGAGCTTCTGTGGACGCAAGACCCTAAAGGTATAGTCTGGTATTTAACTCATTACATATCATTATTCACAAAAAACTATTTCACCGTTTTAAATAATCAACATGATATTCCAGCTTTATGTTGTGCCTGCCTCCCATTTTAGGCCTATGTTTTGGTATTTACTCTCAGTATAGTGTCTTTTTCACAGAATGAAATGTAACTGTGAGATCCACTAAAAGAAGTGAAACTGGAATTCCTTGCCAGCAGTTGGTGAAAAAGTTAGATTTTCTTCCTGTTTATAGTTAGTTCCCCTCTGAGTTATTTTCAGTAACTCAGAGAGGAAGACGCCTGTGCTCTTTGACATCAAAGGGGGCACTTTTCTTGTCCTAGATAATAAAAATGTTCCTGATCTTAAATTTAAGTGCTGCTACATTCTCATTTTGACATCTGTTGGAATCAGAAACATCGTCCGCTGCCCAATAGATTACTAACAACCCCTAATGTTCGTGTGGTTTCACATGTCAGCAGGTTTCATTGAAGGAAAATGGGAGTTTGACTAAAGACAGCAACGTGACCATGGAAATTCCCATCCATACCACCATTGCATATGCACTCATAGAGCTAGAGATCAAACATGATGGAGGCTTTGGTGAGGAATCCTTTACGCACAACTGTTAAACTCTTGCTGCAGTTACATTTCATATCAGATTATTTGAAATGTAACGTGTGTTTTCTACAGAGCTGTGTCTGATGTCAGACACCAGAGGGGGTTTTGAAGTAGATGGCCCGAGTAAAAAAGGACTGTTTGGTGTCTCTGGAGCCCCTGCTTCTGAAAATAACCCCCTTGGACAAGGTAAATTACTGTTTTCTCCTCTGCAGCCATAAAACATGTGACACGCTCAGAAATGATGTTGTCACATGTCACAAATGGCTTCTGTAGATTGGAAGCCAACTGTCTTATCATAATGGCTTGTTAACGTGTGCTTTGACCTATATTATAAGGTCTTTGTGTGAACTTGTCTTGTGCCAGATTCAGTGTGTGATTCAATGATAAGGTGTGATCATTTTGTATTTGATTTAGAGCTGGAACGACTGAAAGATAATTTCCAGCTGCTTTCATCTCTTCCTGCCAACATAAAATCCGCTCTGCTCCAGCTGATCGTAAAGGTCATGGAGGACCAGGAGGCCGTCAGTTCCCTTCAGAGTGTGGTAAGCTGGGACAGTGAGGTGACGCCAACACAGTAATATTATAGAGTTAGGGTTAGAAACTCTTGTAACACTGGCTTTTAAATCTGTGTTAAAGCTGGACCAGGTGTGCTTGGATAGGAGACCTGCCCTGAGTGACATCACAGCAACAGAGTCCCAAAAACAGAACATTCAAGCAATCCTGGACCTCTTGGAGCAGTCTGATCAAGAGGGGTCCAAACCAGTCCTCACAGCTATCCATCTGGTTATCAGCGCCATGGATGGTGAGGAAAATCAACTGAAAGGGGAACTCTGGTGTTTCAACTAGACCACATCTCCCTTTGGTTTTGTTTTTAAGTGACTCATGGACACAATTTTTTTATTCGATCCTGTATTTAGCAAGAGCACCCATAAAATATACAGTAGTGTTAGTCTCCAGGAAAATGCATGCCATTATTGTATGTCAACTGAATGCTTGTTGTTGCCACTGGCAGGCTCAGGTTTTTATTGTAAGTGTCTGACAACATTTTTGATGGATAGAAAAGTCAGTCAACCTCTCCAGAGAGGTGACTTGTTTCCTGTGTCAAATATGTCGGGAAATAAGCGCCATTTTGATGAGTCGAAGTACAGAAAGCCCAGCTTAATATTTAGATCTTCCATGTTCCTGCTCAAATCAGCATAATATTCAGCAATGTAGTTGAGGTCTTTGTAGTCAGTTCCTGCCTGTGTTTATTTTTGCCACATTTGAAGAGCTTTCAAGGAGAGTAAGAGAAGGACAACAGGCAGAGGCAGCTGAAGCATCTGCTGCAAGGCCGTGAAGCTGAGGCACTCGTGGCGCTCCTCGGGTGCCGTGGCCCTGTACCTGTGTCATCAAGAGTCGGACCTTTGGCTGTGTAACATGATTGCTCTGTAAGATTGTTTCTATGGTGTTATCAAATATTAATAAGTATGTGAGTCTGTCAGTGGCAAAAACAAGCACTTTTTGTTGACGTACTGTTTCTTGACATTACACAGTAACCTGGCAACCCGGCTGCTGTTTGCAGCGCTCTGGCTCCTTATTTCAGCAATTTGAAAAATTGTTGTCTCCATCAGTCATTTGCACACAAAAACAAAGGAAATGGGTTACAGGTGGTCTTTAATAGGTCTTTTAGTTCTTAATCTGTAAAAATGTCAGGTAAGGAATGCTGACCTATTTTCCTCAAGCTCTGTCCACGTGCTGTATCTGGGTCTTTGTCTTCCAGAGATGAAAAATGATTGTGTCGCTGTCTTGGGAACGTGCTGCAGCCTGTCAGTGTTAGAGGCTCTGGAGTTACTGGTTGGTAAAGTCTGTTATTCTGTGATTTTTTTTCCTGATGCTTCACATTGATTTAAATGTCCTTTGTCTCCCTGTATCACCTGTGCCAGGTGCAGTGTGTTTCAGGGAAGGGGGAGCTGCCTCTGAGCAGCGCAGGCCTAGCTGCACTGACAGACGACATCTATGAGAAGGCTCAACATGTGTTTGCGTCCTCTAATGTGTCCCTGAAGAGAGACGGGGAAGCAGTGAAGACAGAAATAAGCCACCTGCCAGGACACCTCCCTCTGGTCCTCTGCATCACTGTCAGGGGTCTCGCCTCTCTGGCCTGCTGACTTAGCTGAAGACACCTTTATATCCACCAGAAACTTGAAGCACTACACTGGAATGAGGTGAAAAGCATAATGTAGATAATCACAAATTGTCTAAAAATTGACAATCAGTTACGACAGGTCATGTTTTTTGGAGTGTTTGGACACAAGTCTTTTGAAGAGTTCAAAAGGGGGCTATTCTGGGTATTTTTAAATTTATTTCAGAATCGTAGACCGATTGCTACGTAATTGGTAGGTTTTATTAAAGGTTAAGTCAGATTTGAAGAAATTCAGTGACCATGGTATGATAAAAAATAAAAGTAATAAAAATACAAATGTGTCTGGTATCTGAATTTTCACTTCATCTGACCTTTTTTCGGTGTTCTGATCTAATTACATTTTGGACATTTATAAGATTTTCTCAATGGAAATGTTATAAAAACTCACCCAAATCTTCTCACCTTCTTAAAATAAATGTGTATGAGTTACTCGAGGGTCTAATATGATGTTACAGTCCTGGTTGCTTTCCATAAAGACATCAGCAGCAATAAACACCACAAATGCCATGAACTCAGAAGTCTTTAACACATTAAGGGAGTGGGCAAAAAAACAACAACGTTATAACCAAAGCTTTAGAGGAAAAAGATCATGTGAGAAGATTAATGTTGAGGATGGCTACACATTTCAGAAGTTAATATTGCAGTAAACAGCTATTAACTGTTTACTATTAAATATAAAATGGAGTAATGGTTGATGACTTTAGCATTCTGCTTTGTGGATTGCTGAGAGTTGTCTTAGACTTACAACAATAATTAATATGGGTGTGGTTCATGTTTAAACTGGTATGACATGACATTTATGTCTGTTTTGGTTTATGAACACATACTAAATGTCTGTCAGGTAACTTTTCCAAAACAGTGAAGCAAAACAAAGCAGATCATTAGAAAACACCAGTTATTTATTTGACATTTGAAAATACATAATTTCTGAATTCTTGTAAAATATATCTTATTAAGTAAATATGAACTTTATTTAAAACAGTTAAGTTTTAGTAATATCACATCAAAAGGGATGGTTCTCTGAGATGCAGTACCCTGTTTAAGAGTTCTGTGGAAAGTCTCTTTGAAATAAACACAAAGACAGCACCATATTCACGGGCCTAACAGTCAAATACTTACATGATCCAAATGTCTGACAAACAATCAACATAATTAATGTAATCTGTTGTGCTTGAGTGAAAAAGAAAAGATGGGTAAACTCTACAATATTGCTTTTTCTTCTGTACAACATCAAGCAGTGACTGGCAAGACATTTTCCACGGATGAGTTTAAAATGCAAAGACAGCAGAGCATAAATGTGGCCTTGTATAATAAGAAGGTCTCAGAAATATGACACTATTCTACATGAATGACGAGATGAAGTACTGGAGGCATTTGCACTGTAAACTGTAACACTGAGGTATCGTTCTTTTCAGTTAGCAAACTCTTCTCATTTCTGCAGAATAAATACACTTAATCTTACATACAGACGTAGAATTAAAACATGACAAAGGTTGCAATTTCCTTTAAAACATCCTGCCACGAGGGCCGGTATTTTTTTTCCAATCCACATGAATACTAATGATTCTTTAAAAAATATTTTTGCCAATAAATAAGTACACTTCCTGTGTGTTGAGTTGCATAGTGTGCTCGAAAAGGAGTCTGGCAATTCAGATCAAAGTGACTCTGATGCAGCTTTGTGCAAGACCCATATTCACACAGGTCTGATGTCCCAACACTTTGTCCTTGTGTGCAGTACAGTGTTGGATCCTCTGTCCCCTCAAGCGTCCCCTTTCATCCCAAAGCCTAGCAGCTCGGACAGCCGTGTCTGCCCAGTATGGTGTAAAACCTCAGTAGACCCAGCTGACTGGAACCCACTGCGGCTCTATGAATAATCGCTCTACCTCCTCCTGCAGTTTGTCAAAGGCCTTGTCCAGATTGTCGTTGACAATAGTCAGGTCAAAGTAGTGGCTGTATGCCCGGCGGATCCTGGCGCTCTCGTCTACAGTTTTCTTAAGATCGTTCTCCTGTTAGCAAAAGACATTACGCCCATTAGGACCATGGACAAGACAAGCATTTCATAAATGGCTGTGAACATTTTTTTGAAAAATTAAATGCAAACAATATGGATTGAGTATTCCATTATCTAAACATGCACATTTGGAGATGGTTACAATGTTTTTTCAAGAGTTTTCAATGATTTGAGTTAAGTGGAAATTAACCAAAGCAGCCACCACTGGAGTCTAATTTTTCAAGTAGTGTAGCACCCATACAGGGTAATCTTTGTATCTACAGCTGCGCTAAAATATCTTAACATAATGAATGAAAACATGCAAAAACAAAAAAAAAATTTACCTTTTTAAAAAAATACATTTATAAATTATATGCGGGTACAGTCCAGATTTGTATGAATTGAAGCCCCTGAAAGGTCCGTTATCACTTTTAAGTATTTAGGAACTTTAAATACTGTCAAAACATACCGTGAGTAGTTTGGTAGTTAGTCCAGCATCTACCACAGCTTTGTGCATAGCTCTTAGTGTGTCCAGTTCAGGAGCAGCAATAAACACCACATATGGCATAAACTCAGCAGTCTTCAACACTTTTAGGGCCTGGGCAGAAAACATAATGTCACAAAGCTTGAAGGGAGAAAAAACACAACAACAAAAAAAGATACAAACATTGGAAATGTGTGCCTTTGACTGACCTGAGGATTGACATCGAGGATGCAGGTACGGCCTGCATTCACCACCTCATGGATAGAGTCGATCTTGGTGCCATAAAGGTTGGCATCGTACTCTCCATGCTCCAGGTAACGACTCTCCTTGATGTCCTTCTCCATCTCTTCACGCGTCACAAAGCAGTAGTTCTGGCCGTCCCTTTCCTCTTCCCTCGGACGGCGAGACGTGACTGGAGGTAAAAGGTAAGAAGACGTGTTAAATGTACCGGCAGGGAGTTCAGTTGCAGACAATGTAACTACCTCAGCTGTCTCACACACTCACAGGGTACAGTGGTTCCGTATCGAAGAGGGTTCACAACAATAAGTCTGTTCTTCAGGCTCCGCCTCCCAACTCCTTGGGCTCCAATCAGAATGAGCGTTTTCCTCTGAAATGGCGGCATCTTGGCTACTTCTTCATAGATCTGCAGCTCATAACGGTCAAATTCTGTTCAAGGCAAATCACAGGCGGGATGAGTACTTGAATGCAACCTTTTCAAATCATCTCTCTCATGTAGGAAAAACTGATCCAGTGGTGATGCACACCTGCATTCTTTGAAGTGAGGTACATCATTTTTTTCTTCTTTTTCTTTGCTGTTCCGCAGAGCATCCCTGAGACAGAAAAAAAGTGTCAGATCACCACATGGGGGCGCTAAGTAAACAGCAAAGAGCTGCAGGGAGCATGGAGGGAATGAGCTGGTGAGAGAGAACATGATTTACCCTGACCTGTACCAGAGGTATCCCAGTCCCTCCTCACAAAAGCTTTCCTCTTCTCCTCCAAGAACTGACTGGGGATGAGACCAGTGGCTCCACCTACAACTTTGCGTGCCTACATGGAAATCAGAATAGTTTGTTGAAATGTTTAACATAGGAAAAGGATTACTATGACTAGATATCTGGCACAAACATTGTCCTCCACCTCTTATAGCTTTTAATGATCATTTCTGATAAGCTGTGCAGGTTGAAGCAGCCCTGTCCTTCACCACCACCACTGAGCAAAATGTGTCCACTCACCTGCCACCAGTTGGGGTCCTCCTTGTTTACCACATGGAGGATGTCTCCCTTGGAAAAGGCCAGGCCTGCCTCTTTACAGGGGATCAAGTTGTCTGTAGCTGGATTATAGTTGAAGTGGGGCTTCAGAAAAACCTACAGTTTAGGCCATGAACAACATATGAAATGATTTAATCATACAGAAAATATGTATAACAGGAGTGAACAATATCTCGACTCCCCATTAAAATATTGTTTCCCATTTTGTTCATTTTTCAGCAGGGCCATTACTGCAGAATATAAAACAATAATTACTACAATAACAAAACCAATAATGTTGTAAATGAAGAGATAATTAGTATGCTGCTCTGCCTTTCTACAGCTTACTATTGACCTGCTTGTTGTTGTTGTTGTTGTTGTTGTTGTTGTTGTTTTGCTAAGATTTGAACTAAACACCAATAAGAAACATGAAGTTGAAAAGAATGGTAGAAACATTACGAATCATTTTCTAATGATACTCTGATGTCACTCACTCAGAAAATTCCTAAAGGTTTCTTTTTCCATGGTGACATGGCAATGACACCAAAAACAAACACTTATCATATTAGTCTCCTAATTCACAAAGTAAAAGTGTTATCATAACTGAAACCCAACAAACAAATAACAGAACAGTGGAATGAGATCATTCGATCCTTCGCGGCACAAAGGTCACTGTCTGACATAACCCTCCGTACTGCTCCTCCATGTCAGCTGCTGTGTGTGCCTGTTACAGTAAGAAGGAGGGGGTGCTCCAGTGAATAGAGTGGTGTGTGTCCCAGATAGTGTGAAGACTGTTATTAATAGACCCTCACTGAGCTCAATTTTCAGAAGCCTGGCATTCTGAGATCACCCAGGTCAGGCAGCTCTGCCCCAATGCCTGAAAGGTACAGTACAGCTGATCAATCCTGTTTAAAAAAGCTCATTAAAAAAAATCTGCATTTCATTCAGATTTCCCATTGTTTCAGGACTTTCGTTTCCCACAGGTGAAACACTGCACAGGCAAACATCAAACCCAGCCTCCCTTAGCCTGACCCACCTGTGGAGGTGCCGGTGTGTCTCTGTAGCTGGGCAGGACCTTGAGCGTGATGGTCCCACTGCAGTCCCCCAGCAGCTCCTGGAGTTCATGGGGGTTCCTCCCGACCTCCCGACCGTTCACCTCGCGGATTATGTCCCCTGTGTGCAGCATGCCCTGCCTGTCAATCGAGCTGCCGTGCAGGATCCGTGCGATCACCATGTCGCCCCGCTCCACACGGAACGTAACCCCCTGAAACAGAGTAGGAGTCATTTAGTATCGTGCATCTGCACTTCATAACTCATACAGGAGGCCCGGTTGGCCTGGTCGCTGTGCAAGAAGCAACTCATGTTGAGTTATTCAGTAAAACTGAGTCACCCTGCTCTAACACACAGTCATAAACACATTTCCTCTGCAGAGCTGTGGTTGATATAAATGTCTGACTCACTTACCAGTGGTTCGCCGGCTTTCTTCTGGATGCCGATCATCCTCACAGCATCAGCTGGCATGAGTGCGCTCGTAAACAAGGCATTGCTGTTTACTGCAGTGTGGGGCATCTCATAGCACTTTGTAGCCACTTTGTCATGAGCCTCTATCAAAGACTGAGTCAGAAAGAACAACAAGAGAGAAATAAGAAACTTCAGTTTGTAATATTTGTTCTTTATCAATCAATAAAAAAATCCCAAATACTTTATTTATCCCCAAGGGGACATTCATTTGTCTAATCTAGCTCTGTAGTTGTACAGCCTGATGGCTGTAGGGACAAAAGATCTGTGGAATCTCTGTCCTACAGCGGAGAGAGAGGAGCCTTCCACTGCTGCTCCTCTTGTGATTTTTGAGTGCATTTCCAACAATTTTTCTCACTAAGAAAGAGAGCATCCAGCGCTACTATGTTATTCATCTACACAAACACACAAAACAACAGTGCAACATGCATTTAATGTATTACCATACACAAACGTAAAGACATAAATCATTTAATGAACGGATACTTTTATGATTGCAAAGACAGATGAATAATAGATTGAGAAGATAAGTCAGTCCTGTTCTTACCCAAGCAGCCACAACATAGAGTCAGCATTGGTCAGACTACAAACTGCCTTCAGCAAATGTGCAGATTTACTTTAACAGTAGGTGACACGGTCTTCTCCCCCTGACTTTACTCACATAACTCAGCCTGCTATTGGCCCAAGGAAATACACCCCCACCCTCCCAAGCTACAGCTTGTAAGTGGTTGAGAATATAAAGGGCGACAAGGGAACAGAGTTGCCACCACATCAGAGAATATTAGTCAATGGATGGTGTAACAAGCACAGATAGTAGAACACAAACTATACCATTCACTCCTGAAATCTAATCTAAATTATTTTACTCAATAAAATCTGTGTACAAAAGGAATAAGGGCTAAGATACCTTAAAGTGTGGCTCCTGAAGAATTCGGGTAAGCTCAGCAGCAGCAGCATCTTTTTCTGGCAGGTTGTTGAGGGAATCCAGGATCTCGGTGACCAGCTGTACATTATCATCACGCACTGCTTCTAACTTAACTTCTTCAAGACGCTCATGGGCCTACACACACACACACACACACACACACACACACACACACACACACACACACACACACACACACACACACACAC
>JAOWBC010001592.1:13213106-13230118 GCA_028566105.1 Hypoplectrus providencianus
ACACACACACACACACACACACACACACACACACACACACACACACACACACACACACACACACACACACAAAAAATGCTGGTCACTTCATCTGGCTGTCTGCTGAGTTTAGAGCACCACAGAGTACACAAAATGAAAATAAACATATAACTTGTGACTTTTATGTCAAACATTACGGCTCTTAAATCTTCCTATTCTTGTAATGGTTAGTTAATATACAGACTAAAGGGCTACTTTTAAGGGCTTCTATTTGATATTACACCCCCCTGAAACCTGCTTATAAGCTGATAAATGGAATAACCAAGGAAGCCAGTGCTCCTTCTGTTAGAAATGAGGACAAGAGCTTGCTTTTGTGACAGGTTTCTATAGAAATCATTCTATTCATAGATATAGTAGATGAACCTTGTGACCTAAATCTGCATTGGAGTGTGAATTTTCCTGTTACGTAAGCCATTAGTCCTTCATGCTGTCAACCACTTTTAGCTGTCTTAAACAAAATGGATTGTAATTGGAGTTAAAACTGACTATTTCCTGTGTACTGAAGCTTTAGCTGACACTTTGTGTTCCTTTCAAGTGTATGAAAACACAGGAGATGTGCTGCACCACCCTGCACATGGCAGATCTGATGCACAGTTATACCTCACTCTGGCAAGGAGACGTTTCCTGCAAGTAACTTGAACCTCGACACCGGAACAGTGGGCACACTGCAAGATTAGTTAACGCCATGGGGCACCACATTACAACAGGAAGGCCATACATAAATAATCATGTATGTTTCAGAGAGAAAGATCGGCCTCAACTATGTCTCATTGCAATCCTAAAAAACAAGAACTGCCAGGAAGTTGTTGCCATTCTGGACATTTATCCTCAGGCTTACATTAGCTGTTTCTTTTTTATTGTCGGGCAATTTAAAGCAACTTTTTCGCAAGTCACAAAAGAAAAAATCTAGAAGAATAAAAATATTATAAAGTGCCTAAAATATTTGGCACTTTTGAACCAACTGTTGAGGGAATAAACTAGGCTATTGTTTAAGTTGGTGCCATAGCCATGGCTTTAACCCACAAGTGAACAGAAAAGAAGTAGTAGAGGTTGCAAACCATCATCCAGACCAGTTGACTTGGCCTAATGACACAGGTATAAAAGAAAAAAAAAAAGAGAGTCCTTCAGAAGTCTGGTTCAGTTGGGCAATTTTTGTCCATAGCCATGTCTCTCATGGTCCAAAGACATAGAAAAATAAACAAATTATCTTGGAAGATGCCTACAGCAGATCAGTCATGTGAGTAAAATGTTCATCACATCAGAACCTGTTTAGCAAAGGCGTTTTCATATCCTAATTAAAAGGTCAATGATTTTTCAAAGGCAAAAAAACACCTCATGAAACCATAACAAACTTTTTGCCACAATTTGCTCCTCTCTAATACTTTAATAAGAACTTAAAGGCCAGCTAATAAGACAACATCGGTGTGTGTTTGCATGCGTGTGGTTTTTCTTTACCTTGGCGAGGGAGCGGACAATGGGGCTCTCCATGATGCCTCTGAGGAAGATGAGGTCAATATCTTTGGCTCCTGAGCCTGTTGGCAGGTCTTTCAGGTTGTCCAGTACCTGCTGCATGGCTGAGGGGTAAAAAATATAAAACAGCCAGTTTAACAGAGTGCCCAGCACAGGGTTTACTTCTTTTGAGTCTGAGAACAGAAATGTTAGTGACAAACAAATCTCATAGCCAGTAACAATTAAAATAAATAAAACATTCTGAGCCAATGAGAACACAGATGAAAGAGACAACAAAACAATGTGACTATAATAAGAGCTTACAAGGCAAGAACAATAAGTGGACAGTCTATCAATGGGCCAATTCACAGAGAACATCCCATATTTCCACTGCAGCAGCAACAAGCACGCAGAGTCACAAAGGAATTGTTCTCCTCACAGATCTGCCTTGTAAAGGCTGAAAGCACAAAGCAACAAACTAGAGCCTGACAAACACCACTTGAAATTGCAGATTCAAGTATTATAATATCAATAAACTGAAGAATCTCTCTGTGCATCAAGAAAGGATTTAACATATATCCTGTTTTGTTTTTTCAGGAGAAACAGGAGTTCGTTTTCGTTTTACAGACAGTAGAAATAAATTCAGTCACGATAAGCGTTATTAAAAGTGGCTGTTGAAAGTACATCACATCTTAAAAAATGCTTCATTGCCATGTGTGACGACTGTTTGGGGGAGGGAGAAATGTAAAAACTCAAAAGCAGCAGCAAACACACCCACACAAGTGTCTCTGGGCAGTGGGCACACGACCATTCAAATGGTAATGAAATGTCAAATTTTGCACACAGCATTACGACAGTTCTTGTGCAAAAGCTTAGTGAGGACTTTGTCTTTGACAGCTTACCTTTGCCAGACTTTGCATTTGCCACAGTCATGTTTAATATTCTTCAGGAGCTCAGGAGAGTGAAATTTTCTCAAAAGCTGCCCAACTGCCAGCTTACAAAAACCAGAGCAACTGGAGGACTGGGGAAGGTAGGAAACCACTTCAGGTCAGTGGACTGTACACCAAGGTCACTATACTGTACAAGTTGTGTCATGAAATGAATTAAGCCTAGGTTTACAAAATATAAATTATAAAGTACAATGCTTTTAAACACATGCAGAAACAGTACAGATGCATGACACAAAATAACATTTGTGTTTTATGCACATATCGTCACAGAGAGCTCTTGTGAATTAAGGGAATGACAAAGAGGCCATTGATGACAAAAGACGAGTCCTTCTGGCTAAAAGTTGTGCCAGTCACACACACAGGGAGGCCCTGGGGGACTATACAAACATGATCTCCAAACAGAGGGAGGCAAAAACAGCCCAGCCAATGACTTCAGGGGTATGTGGACAAACAAAAATATGCACCAATAGAGCATAAGCCATATTTAACTGTAAACTAGTAACTGTATAAAAATCAGAAATTAAATATTGTACTCTATCCAGACAATGTCAACACAGACAGCAAGGAAGATTACCATTTAGGATACAAAATAAAAAATAAAAACAAGAAAAGGCAAAAACTCACCCACAAAATGTGTTCAAATCATCAGTGCAGCACTCTGTCACGTAGCACCACGTTTTTCTACAAAGGACTCATCTGGACTCTCTGGACTGAAACGGGAAATTGAGAAAAAAAAAATTCTCATTGGACATTTCATTAAGTGAAACTGTTTGAAACAAACCCCCTAGGTTTGATAAAAGCAGCTGATGCTGCTAAGTTAGTTCCTCTCCCACCCAAGAGTTTCCTTCATTGCTCAGGCTTCTCCTTTTCATTTAATAGTATTGTTAATGCTGCCAATGTGATTGGCCAAGTTAATCACATGACCAATGTCTGTTTAAAAAAAAAAGGCTCATTACTACCCCCAAGTAAGATAAAGCTCAGCAGCACACAAAGAAAGGGAGGCTGTGCAGGGAGTGTTAATTTTGTCCTGTGGATGAAGAAGGATAAAAGCTAACTAACTATAAGGAAACTCTTTTTTGTAGCTCATTTTTGTGACCCATTTCACTATATTACTATGAAGATTGACATCTGTTGAGTAACTGTATCTGTACTGAAATGTTGATAGCAGGGATGTAAAAAACTATCCACAATCTTAAGTGTCACAATATTAGGCTATGTCCCATGATACTGTTTTGATTCTTTGACATGACAGATTTCATAGCACACAGATTGGACAAATACAGTATTATTGACATGAATATAAATATAAACAGTGCTGGATCAAAGCAACACAACATCACACTACATGTGATATGTAGTGTCATATAAACAGATAGAGATCCCACTATTCTGGTAGCATTTTTAACTAAAATTTTATGCATGTGTTAGGTTGTCTTTAATACTACAACAGTTTTCTTACAATTAATCTTTTAAATTTACAATATATCAAAATCTATTGAACCTGTGTATCATAATATGCATCTTAGAACCAAATTTTCGCTAATAATACAGCTCTAATTGATATTTGAATAAGTTGATTTTGTCAAAAATAAATTGGCTCACTCACGGCCAGCTAACGTTAGTGAGCTAGTTTGAGCCTATGATTTTATCTTGAATATTCAAAATCTAAGGTGACTGTGCCAAGAGGGTCATGCGTTTATTTAAAAATGTATTATTATATTATATTATTATAATGATTATATTAATGTATTATAATAAAATCTAATACTGGTTAGGCTATGGCTTTTTAAGCTCCTTGTTCAGTGTGATGTTTGGGAATACTTGTTAAATATAGTTGAAAGTAACAGATCCCTTTAATGCCGTTATAATACCAGGACTCCAGAGAGACCAGAGAGTTAGAATTTGTGAAAACTGAAGCCGATACATCAGGAAAGCATTGCGTGCTATATTACATAACAGTTGAGCCCATTCACATATTCACACGCTATGAGGCAGCTTGATTAATGTGGCGGACGCAGAAAGCACACTGCTGCTTGAGACAGTAAACGCGACACCGTCTGTACGTTACCCGTTATTCATCAGACACACGAGGAACAGCCAGGTGGGACGTGAAAGCGATGTGCTCACGGTGGCAGATCAGTTCACAAATAGTAAGTCAGTCTAAAAGTGGAGCTCAACCAAAATCAGCCTTCCAGAAACGTGTTGGCTTCAGTGGTTTTAATTTGCTGTCAAGCTACACGCGCAAAGGGCACGTGTAACCACTTCCAATGTAACTCTGGCAGCTAATTAGCGGTGGCAAGCAGTTATATTAATGCCAATGAACTGCAATGCGATATTGTATGATATCTGTTAAACTGAAAATTAATGCTGTCGGGTGCTCATTGGCGATATATCCTCTTGTGCCCGTCCTGTACCTAGTTGGGGCTAGCCATTGCTAGTTGTGGCTAATAAGCAGACAGCGAAGCGATGCTAATGAAAACTAGCAAACACTGGCATGCCCTTACACATAAAATATTTTTCAGACTGGCGAATTCTGTTATGGTACCACAAACCACCCAGTAAAATTATCACAGCTGATATATCAGGTCGATGTTCTCTGTCGGAGGCGTAATGGTTTGTTACAGTAAGCTGCAACTCCGGTCATGTGCTAGTAGCTAACCCTATTATCATGTGGCTCAAACTAGCTCACTAACGTTAGCTGGCCGTGAGTGCCAAGAAACTAGAGGGTCCCATGATGAGACCGTTATTTAAGTGTCTGTGAAAAATGAATGAATGATACGTTACCCAGTTTAATCAGCACCATCCAGTCACGCTTTCATGCTTCCCTCCATTTCTGAGTTTCCTAATTCGCAGATCAATTGCGCAATAGTTACTTGTTCGTGCATTTCCAGTGTGCCTGCATGTGCCCCGTCTCTCAGTTCCCTGTCCAGACGACAGTGATGTGCTAATGACATCCAATGCCGTTCAAGTTATATCTAGCCCATTGAAATCATGCGCAACCAACTCATATCATTTACTGCAAACTTTACCCTACATATTATACCGTTATTTAAGAAAATGTGTGTGGAGTTAAACTGCATTAGTGGTTTCTTCTAACATTGTTTTCCCCCATCAACTACAAATAACCCTTAGGCGTAAATGTGAATTACCCTTTGGCTGCTTTTGAAGGTAGGGTTTTACACAACCTCTAATTTTGTGAATCAACGGTTTAATACATATTTTTAGTCAAATGTATTAAAATATAATGTAGCCCTTTGATCTTACTCTGTTGGTGGAATCAAAGGTTTAAGGTGTAATAAAAATATGCAAAGAAATATCTTATTGGCTGTAATGAACCTATGTATTGTTAGAGGAGTAGTGTGCCAATAACTGGAGAATAAAATTTCTGAAATGCACCATGAATGTATCGAAAGAGTAAAAATAGTTGGAATTGGTTAAACTAATATGACATTTCCAGTTCTTAAGATGATTAGAATGAGTGTCATTTAAACATTAAATTTTGAAAAATACCAATAATATAAGAAACATCCTGGAATATGTTGAATATTTTAGAGAGTTGTAAATGACAAAAGAAGTAGTGCCTATGTTCTAATTTAGATTAATATTTCTGATGTTTGAATAAATGTTGAATAATTTAGAAGAAGTTGAGTGCCAAAAAGGGGGCTAGAATAGTAATAGTGAAAATGTAAAATAAAGAATTCTTTATATAGTTTTTTTTTTTTTCCTCAAGCAAATAATGCTACTGTTCAAGCCAGCAATTCAGCCAACACTTACCCCATGAGGAATATACACTGCATCTTACATTGTTAGCATTGAATACATACATACATTTCCTACATCTGGCTCCAAATAATCTCATTTGTAAGAAATATCCCCTTCACCAAATCTGGTTATTCAGCTGCATAATGGACTTAACCAAATTCAGTTACATGCTTTTCTTTTGATCTATCCAGGTGACTTTATTGGATTTAACTGTTAATCTGTTTCACGCAATATGGAGGTATCTCAGCCAGCCTAAAATAAGTAAAATTATTGCAGCACTTTTGCATTAAATTTACTGTCAGTTTCTACTTTACTCATCCCAAAACAGAGTATTATCAGGAGACATGCTTTAGAAGCTTTCTCTCCAATTGACATAAAAAAAAAATATCACCAGGAGAGAGCACTGTTACTCCATCAGTTAATGAAACATACAGTACGCAGCCAGTACACAGGCAAGGCAGCACAACTTGGTGTCTAACAGGCAAAATGAGCCAGTGGTTTTTTGTTTTTGTTTTTTTTTTTCTTTTCTCGTGTGGCACTTTAAACATCACAGAATGAAGAAGTTGCATTACACTATTTATTGCATGCAGCACAAGTTATTTTCATGTCAGTAAGCGGCACAGCAGCAGCTTTGTGGTAAAGTCTGGATACTCCAGCTCCAGCAGCATCACCACAGTGGCAGCTCATCATACCTACAACACAAGGGAGAAAACATCTCTCAGTAATATTGAATCCAATCCAATACCAACACAAGCTGCAACCCTTAAAGTCAACACTCTTTCGACAAAGTGTGAAATGAAACAGAACTTTATCAGCCTCACAAGAACAGATGTATTGCATAGCTGTTTTATTCCGTTACCCTCCATTGTCTGTCACATATTTTATTATACAAGACGTTATATTGCATAAAACTGACATACAAGTTGCTATAATAAAAATAAAAATGTTGATGTTCACAAAGCAACCTTTACCTGACATAGGTTAATCCTGGAATACTCTCTGTGCTTTCCCTTAAAAACACGTCTGAGAATACAGTATCTGGAGTGTCTCTCTTCCCATACCTATGCATAAAAAAGCCACACATCAATCCTTCCACGCATGTACATACAAAAATTTATTTTTCTTACAAGTATGTTGGAGAAACCAAAGAACTCACCTCTGTCTTGTAATGAGGTTGATGTAGTGTCTTAGTGCAGAGTAGTATTTGGCAAGCTCCTCAGGTGGTGCTCCGTCCCGGGGACTGGCAGGCTTGGCTGGATATGCATTTATGCCAGAGTGAATACAAGCCAGCAGGCAAAGAGCCAAAACACTCAGCGACATCACAGCGCTGGAGCAAATCCCGGATGACAGTCAAACTGAGAAATAAAATGCATACATTTGCTAATGTCACAATGTTAAAAACAGATGTAGAACTCCACATTGGATTAATACTTCCATATGCTGTTAGATGCATCATTACTTACTGACGTTCAGTTAAAAAGCCGTTCAATCAAAAGGTTAGAAATTAGAAGAAAAAATGCTTACATTATAATATGACCCTTAAATTGTTTTGTAGTCGCTTTTCTCTGCGCTGAAGACTCCTCTGTCAGACTCCCAGCATTGCCTGTGTTTTATACGGTGTGTCAGACGGGGAGGGAGGGTCATTTCATTCACTTTTAGGGTACTCCTGAGAAATATCCACTGCCTCATTAGTTTAGTTATCTGAGTGTCAAGTAATACAAATGGAGATACTTAGTTACATTAGTGTGATAAGAACAAATAATGCAAGGAGTCACGACATTATACGCAAATTATTTGACCTTATTGTTGTGCATGTTTTTTGTTTTTTTTCTAAATAATGACATTAACTGCGGTAAAAAAAAAAAATGAACGTAACAGTAAAGATATGTTCTTTGAGGATTTCCATTTTTTAGATTTTTTTCAATATATATATATTTTTTTTACATTTTAAATAATTTTTAAAAACTGCATTTTCATCTTCGAAAACTACAGATAGGTTCAAAATTATTAATCCAATAATTCAACCTACCTCAAGGCAACAAGCAAAGAACCTTGGTCAGATCTGAACGTTGAATCTCAAGTAGGTCATCTCACCAAGTCTGCTTTTTACCATGTGAAAACTATTTCTGAAGTGCAGCCATTTTTCTCTGTGACACAGAAACTTGTGCACTCTTTTATATCGAGCAGACTGAATCACTGTAAAGCTCTACTATTTGGGCTACCCAAAGTAACAAACCATCTCCAGCTGATTCAGAAGCCCTCTGCCTGAGAAGAGCCAGAGGGAGGACACGTTGCACCTTGCATTGGTTGCATGTCAGTCCCCATACTGAATTTAACCTCTTTCATTTTGTCTGTTTTAAGCAATTCATTTATGGCTAGAAGTTTGCATTTTAAACAAGACAGTCTTTTCAGCCAGCCATTGATTATGAATTGTTTGTAGAGATTGTTTCCATGATTTTACTCACATATTTTTTGGAATTCGTGATGTCAAATTGTATTACATTTTGACATTTACATTTGACTGATTCATCAGGCAATTACAATGTATGTATGAATGTAATTATTTTATCCTAAATAATCATCCTTGTTTCTACTTTAATACATTGGGCTGGGTTGTTTAAAGTGTAGAAAATTGTACATTTGATGACAGGAAATTTCACTTCAGTTCAAAAACAAACTTAAATTACAAGTATATTCCTTGGCAAAAGTGGAGATAACCTCTATTAATTTGGAGTGTCCACTTAAGAGTCACAGCCAGCACGACAAGTCTCAATAAAACCGCTGATGTGTAACTTCAAATGGCTGATGACAGTCTGTTGTTTTCACATTAAGTTGAAATATGCTTGGAGAGATGATGTTTCCGTTAATAGAGAAATGCAGAGGTGGATCTGCATAAAGAAACAAAGACATTCATCAGTTAAATTATGCATAAAAGATCTGAAATATATAATCCTGTTGGAAAACTGTATGAAATCAAAGTTAGAAAAGGCACTCTGCTTTAAAAGATTCAATGAAAGGATCTAAATGTATGTCAGTATAAATCCATTGGTTATGCATTATCTTGAGATAGCATCGTGTTTGCATAAATTCAAAGCTGTGACACGTCAACTCCTCTTTAAAGACGACTGGCTGACAGTTGTATTAAGCCAATGACGAAACAACTTTGGTCGAACCAGGAAGCACAGCTCCAAATTACACCAAATCAAACAAGAAGGAGCAGTAAACCACTCAAACCGATACATCTTCAATTCCAGTTGTTAGAGGGCACGAAAAGCTTTCAGCCCCTAAATGGTAAGATTACTTTAATAGCAACTATTTTCTTTGAAGAGCACTCAAGTGAAATTTGACAGACGATTGGCGCTGTTGTTTCCTGTGACAGTCATATGAGAACTCTATTCTAGAGCGATAGCACAGGCTTTGCAGGAAAAGTGCATATGAACTTTCAGCGGTACTTTATACACAGAGTATAAGGACTTATTTCATTCTGTGAAGGGTCCATTTAAAAAAAAAAAAAGATTTAACCCATGTGTGTATGGACACCTTGGGCTTTTAAATCCAATTTTCTTTTAATACCTTTTGGCCATGTTAATGCATGTGATGTAATGCATGTATGCATATTGTTTGGGTTAGTTTTTTCCTTGTTACCAAGACTTGAAAAACAAAAAATATGAATATGTTGAAGTACAAGTGCTGGTGTTTTAAAGACATTTTGATAGCCTTTCATTACTGAAATAATGGATGTGCTGTACAGAGTAAGACCAATAATAAATGCCTGATTTAAAATAGTTAGGTCCCATCAGCTTTCTCCATACTCTTCTAACAAATGAAGGCCAGGTGGATAAGGCCCAGGGAGCCCTTTGAGTGCCGTGTCTGATACGGTTGATGTGCTCTCTGTTAATACTCCCCATAAACACCCTCCACTGAGAGTGCACCAGGCACTGCAGCCAAGCTCCAACCCACCTGCAGCACTCATATCAAAGAGCCTACATATTCTCTTCTTTTACAGTACATAAAATATAGTCTTTACGGATGAAGATGAAATTCTTATTAAGGGGAGTAGAGATCAATCATTTATCCCCAGCAAATTCAGTAATGAACATGACATAAGGTTGCCACATACATGCGATGGAACTACATCTGCAAATAAAGATTGCATGTTTGTACTTAAACAATTTTTGACAACTAATGTACCTTAAATAAATAAATAAATAACGAACTTATCACCCTTCCTCTCATTTATCATTAAGTATATAAACACCATGGCCATTAGTGGCTACACAACAGAGGGTTAAGTAGCTGTGCAGCTAATGAGAACATTAGCCACAGTATAAACATTTGAGTCAAACACAGAACTTGTCTTTATTTCTTTCAGTCACACTATATTTTTTACCCTGGTATGCAGTTGGTTTCACAATTTTAATTGAATTTTTGATGGTTGTATAATCTTATCCTATACTCAAAACATTCTTCACTTTCAGACCAAGTAAGAAAAAAACAACACAACCACATAAACACATTCAAAACCACAAGTCCTGTCAGGCTCTGTGTTGGCATCTCCCGCTCCATTACTTTTTAACATTTAGCTAATGTTCCGATCCAGCATGACTTAAGACCATCAATGAGACAGAATGGTCACTTGCTAGGAAGTTATGAGGATAAAGTGTGTACTGTGTATGAGTGTGCATGCAGTCATCTGGTAGCTACGTGTCTGTTAATAAATCTGTAAAAAGAAATTTGGACTTCTAATCATCAAATGTTTATTTCCAGTGTATTTGGATGTGATCTGATATCGTGACAGGAACTAAAAATGGTTATATAAAGCGATGAAGACATTTTAAAAGCTTAGATCACGAATATTATAAACAGAATAATTTCTGAAATAACATAGCACAGTATCCTTAATGGTAGGTATTTGCAGGAAACTGCAAAGTTGCACAAATTCCAACTGACCTACCTGTATGTAGCAGCTCACGGAGCAATCTTTCTGCACACATAGATGTTGAATGAATGCATGCCACAAACTACTTCAGCCAACAACTTCTCTTTCCTGAAGTGGGAAATTGGCCCACTTGATTTAGTTTAAACTATCAACTGGAAAGATTTGTTTTGGTGACCTCAGTACCAATTTCTTTCAACATGTTGGTCAAACTCAGTTTTTGCAGACAGACTGGAACCAACAGGGGAAGGGGAAACTCACTTAATTCAATAATGTGCTTCAGTATAATTTTCAGGTTTGACTACCATTTCCTGTTCATAAATTTTCATTATTTTTTAATCTCCACTTCATTTAAGGCCAGTGGATTCTGCCAGGATTTATTTTGATTAGCATTTTTGCACATTAAATTGTCTAAAATTCACAATTTTGCAATAAATGTTGCAGATGATAACCCCATGTGAGGTAATATTATGGGGTGTTTTGAGTATATCTGGAGTAGTTATAAAATAATGTATTTTTTATCATCTCAATATGTTAAAACATTCATTGTGAATAGTTGTTTTGCACACACACCATCTGATGCCCCCTAATGGACAAATAATAGGGGGAAAAGCTAAATACAATTAATCAACATGATGGAGACAATGATTTCTACAGTACTGTTGTTTAATTCCTTACAAATGATCAATTTCTAACACAAAATGTGTTTTTAAATAATAGAAATGTCAAAAAACTCTTTTGTCCCTACTCACAGGGACAGGAGAAGTAGTAAAGTCTTTGCAAAGCTTAAATCACTTTGTGTCTTCAGCATCATATATAAAGTCCTCTGGTAGCATCTCAGTGGGCATGCTCTTCAGCTGCTCATCAAACATGCGGAGAGTCCACAGTTTCTCCAGCTCATACACTTCTCTGGTCTCAGGTAGCATGAAGTGAACGACCATATTCCCTGAGACAGACAGAGGAGCAGCAGAGTGAACATCACTGGTAACTCTGTTGACTTCAATTTGTATAAACAAGTTTAATTTAACTTACCAAAGTCAATACACATCCAGTCCTCTGCATCCTTTCCTTCAATCTTGACATGGGGAGCATCTTCTGTCTTCATAAATTTGTACTGGAGGAAAATCACCCATTGTGTAAGACATAAATAAACATGGGTTGCACATATCAGTTCATTTGACATTGAGAAAACGCTTGTTAAATACCACTTTGATGGCATAAAGTGCCATGGCACGTAGATGTCTCGGGGACACACCGCTGACAACAACGAAGAACTGTGTGTATTTGATCTGCTCTGGTACTTTAATGACACAGATGTCCACAGCATTTTCCTGTCGAAGTAGAGACACCAACACGTCCAGATTGAAGGTCTTAGAGGATCCTGAAGGAAACAAAGGGGTAAACATTTTGTCTGAAAATACTTTAGCCTTTTTAAAGCATTTTAATTCAAAACAAAAGCAACATATCATCCTAATAAATAAGCTTGAAGCATCAAATATATGGAACTTTTCTGTTGAATTACCTATGATTAATCAGTTATATTAAAACGTTAACAAATACCAATCAATCAAATAGCCTATTAATGTTGATGGACGAATCATTTCAGCTACTTACTTTGACTGAGGGCATCACTGTCACTGTCCATCTCATGTGATTCCTGCTCAGTCTCACCAATGCTTCTCTTTTCATCACTGCTTTCACTGCACATTTCTGAATAACATCTTTTTGTGTCTATGTGATGTAAGGTCGTATGATGCCAGTGCTGACATGAGGATACATTTGCTGTGAAACATCGCGGCAAACACAGACTATCAAAACGAGCCTTGGAGCCCGAACAGACGCTTCTACAAAGTCCCGTTTTCTCCAGTAACATTCGACTTTTAAGTACAGATGATATCAATCTGTTAGAGCGGCTGAGAACATTCATGATTTTAAGTTGAACTACATAACCATATCACACCCTCAAAGATATCCACGAGTTTATCAACAACTAAACACAGGAAGTGTCAGTTGTCCTTGGCGTGCGATTGGTTCAACCGGCTTCTTCGTTGGTTATCTCTGTAGAAATTGAAAGAGCGCCCCTACAGACCACAACGTGTATCGACCCTCTTCAAACATGAGCTCATAGATGTGTAGGGAGACCCATCAAATAGGCAAATTCAATTAATGCAACTCATAATTGTTGGCAAATTAGAGGGAATAGACATGTCATCTCTTTTATCTTAAACGGGGCAAACAGTTCCACCAACCTGTAAACTCTGGACTACAGATCTTATTTGACGGCGAAACCTTACTTCTCTTCAAGTAGCTGTGCTGAAATGTTATTCCACATGGCAACAATTTTTAACCTTTAAACAGGCTTGAAACAGCATATTGCCATTTTGTTCAAGAGAAGCCAAATTATTATTATTTGGATCACATATTTTATTATATTAAAATTATATATATTTACATGTAAGTGCTTATGGAATCGTTTGTGCTTGATTACCAACGCTACACATAGGGAATGTTACAACTGTGTCTTTACTGCATATTATTGCCTTTGAATTTATCTTTAAATACAAATTTTATAAAATACATTAAGAACAAAAAAGAAGGAAGAAACATGGTGAAATGTTTTTCTTTACAATTATTTCAATAGGAAGCAATTTCAGAATGAAAAATCCAAGATATAATGTTACAAAATCAATACAAAATCAATACCTCTGCCCTCAACTGGCCTTAACATATAAAATTGTAAACAGTACAAAATGTCAATAAAGCCATAATAATTCTACCTGAGGTATAATCCAACTGCTCAATACATGGTCATAGAAATTACAAATTCAAGTGTGTAAACAAAACATTGTTTTGCCTGAAGAGATCATGGGCCCATTACATTAAACAAGTGTACCAAATATGCTAGGTTATATTTATTCAGACTCATTTTTAGTTTTGATTGGGTTATCGAATGCTGGTAAATACATTGAATTTGCCTTGTGAAACCAAATTATCTGAAAAAGACTCAGACTTATTGAAATGACCCTGGCTTATGTGGTACAGTTCATGGAACAGGCCCCAGAGCAATTTCTACTTTTGTTTATTTTGTTCCCTTTGTTCGTACATGATGCTGTTTTCACTAGTTACCATTAATCTGAACAGTCAGAGTCCATAATTACATTCAGTCTCAAGCCCACAGGAATATGGTCCGTAAGGCCAGCCAGCTGGGTTATAAAGGTCACCTCTTCAATTTCCTGGACGAAAACAAAGAGAAGGCATGTTTTCATTAGGTATTCTACTTTTCAATGTGGAAAAACCTGTGTTTCAAGACATTTTGTATAAGTACTGGCTCATTAGATTTGCCATATTCAAATGTTTCTAAATTATTTATGTCCATGGAAAGTAATGTGTTGCTTCAAGGAGTAGATTGAGTAGAGGAAAGAATTAAATAACACAAGAAAGCGTACTGTTCGGCAGTGCTTCGAAATGGAGTTTTCTCTGTATAGGATGTAGTCAATCCGACGTCCAATCCATGGCTGGCCAGTCTCAGGGTAAAGTAATGGGCAGTCCTTGGCAGGAACAGGGGGGGAGATGTATTGCTGTCTTAGCTCCTCACTCTCCAGGGTTCTACACAGAAACAGAGAGGGCGGACATAGGTGATAATGTAAAGAATGAGTTCTGCTCATGTCACATTAGTGGCACAGTGCTACAAAGGCTTTAATAAAGTGAAAGGGAGTGTACCTTTGAAGATTTTCTGGAGTGTTTGTGTCATCGTCATACAATGTAGGCTGTTCCAGCAGAGTACCTTTTAATGCAACCATTGAAATACCAAATAGATGAACATTATTTGTCTTGTATGTATGCAGCATTTACTGTCGTCTAATGGTTTAAAATAGTACACACCAATGACCCAGGGCTTCTCTTTTCCAGGGCCTGCCCTGCAAGGATCTCTGTACTCCTCAAAGAGGCAGTGATTCTGTTCTAGCGTGTCATCTACACAAACAGATAAACATGTATAAATACAAAAACATAACAACAAATTTCTGGAAAACATG
This sequence comes from Hypoplectrus providencianus, assembly GCA_028566105.1. Classification (NCBI taxonomy): domain Eukaryota; kingdom Metazoa; phylum Chordata; class Actinopteri; order Perciformes; family Serranidae; genus Hypoplectrus; species Hypoplectrus providencianus. The sequence goes on from JAOWBC010001592.1 coordinate 13,228,277, forward strand.
CTTTCAGAAAAAATGTTATTTAATTATATAACAAAACAAAAGGAAATTTGTTACACACCAGGTGAGCAGTTGTCAAAATTTAAATCTCCACAGAGCACATCAAAAGCAACATCTTCATCAGGCAGTTTGTTGGCAGCTTGAAAATCACCAATCCACTTGGTGACCATGTTTAACTGATCACAGCGTATTTCTCCTTCACCTGATAGAAAAACAAGCAAAAAAACCTTTGTTTTATTTAAAAAAATGCCCGATTTAAACTTAATCAGTGCAGACCAAATTAGATATTTGACTTGCCCTCTGGTGCATGAAGATGTGTGCAGTTAAAATAGCCAACTACTTTCTTCTGTTTCCGATTCTGGCCAATTAATACCTGAAATTTTTAAAAACATTTGCATTACATCATATTTTTAATGCATTTATACTGGGAAAAAGCATGAGTAATGATAATGAATTCTCCAACAACCCCATTAACTGACAGCAGTTAAATACATGATATACTGAGCAAAATACCTTTGCAGAAAGGAGGCCCTTTGCAGCTAGCGCATCTTCCCCGCGGCTGTTTGGAAAACAGTGATACTGGGCCTCGAGCACAGGGAATCGGCTGGCTAGGAAAATGCCGCTGTTGAAGAACTTGAAAGAGGAACATCTGCATGGCGGCTGGCAGGCATACACCCCAATGTCATACAGTATGTGTCCAAATACAGGTTTCAGCTCTTGCACAAGCTTCTGTGCCGCCCTTTTATCAAACACCTCTTCTAGGCATAGTATGTCCACATTGGCTGGAAACAATGTCGACACCTCCCAGGGAACATCGTCCTGCTGACGGAGACCCTGGGAGAGCAAAGCTCGAGGAGCGCTCCGATGACCTGCTCGGCCTCTCTGGTTGGAGTTCTGATTGGAATTGAAAAGGGGGGAAGGTGAGTCAGTAGAGGGCTCTTCTGTATCATCACAGGGCACAGAGGCCACATGACTGTTGGAGTTTGGGACTGAAACGTGCACTTCAGTTGAATCAGAATGATGACTGACTGGGGGCTGTGCTTGTCTGTCCGTAGCCCCATATGTAGATGGGCTAGCTGTGGGGAGTATGCTGTTTGAGGGGCTGAGAGTCCCACAGCTGCTGGGAGAGTCGACAAAGATGCGGATATGGGGTCGGCACACACCCTGTGCAATTCGCTGACCAATGGCTGCTGCCCTGCGCTGGGTGTGCCCCAAGTTGTTGAAACGAGCCAGGCTGTCTGGCAACAGACACAGGTTAGCTGTTGCAAATCCAAATGATGCCTTTCCTAAAAGTTCAAAGCCCCTGTGTGTCTCCTTCTCTGGTGATGAAGGCGTCTCTCTGTGGTAGCAAAAGGGCCTGCGGCAGGCCTGAAGAGGTGCCCAAAGGATAAATCCCAGGAAGGCCAAGGGGGCTGTCACTAAAAAAAGAATGAAGAAGAGAATGGAGCCGAAGAAGACCTTGAGTGGGTGGAGGTAGCATTCCTGCTCCAGCCGCTTTGTTTGTTCCAGGGTGGTGGATTTGCACACAGCAATGAGGCGGTCGAGAAACCAGAAGCAAGGCAGGATGAATGCCCATCCCACAGCATGGATGCCTGCGACAAATCCATTAGGAAATGGAGACGCCTGCAGGGCCATGCCTCTGCTGCTTCTTTAAGCAACAATCAGGATTTTCCGTTGTAGTTTCATTCTGGGACAAATTTTCTCTCCTGTGTTCCACTGGACACCAAGACAAGAGACAAATAACAATGTTATGACATGCTTCATTTTTACACACCACAAAATATTTACAATGTTGGTTCTCGGGAATAACCAGCTTTACTTCCACAGTGACTTCAGGTTCGTACA
>JAOWBC010001592.1:13233490-13255108 GCA_028566105.1 Hypoplectrus providencianus
AGAACAACTGTGTCCAGCACAATACCTGTTAGTTCCTCCAGGGTGTCTTTGTTGAAGCTTTGCATGCGGGCCTTTAGATCTACGTTTTCCTTTACTACACTTAGCATTGTTGACTTCAACAGATCATTTTGCTGCCCAAGTTGTTCATTTTTTAACAGCAAGGCAGCAAGTTGCTCCCGGTCCATTTTGAGGCTCCCAGTTTTACAGCTGAGCCACAATACAACCCCAAAGACACTTTGTAAATGCTGACAGAATCAAATATCAAATCACAACAGAACAGAGTCCCCAATCAGGATTCTTTTTTCATACAAACAACACAGATCAGGTTTAGAAAAGAACTTTATACACAGCATTAAAAGGCTATTCTTTACCTTTGAAATGGTAGTTTGACAAAATAAATCAACAGTCTGCTTTCTAGCTTTGTCTAGGGCCTTCAACTCTGTCACACTCTTCACCAGCTGATGCAGTTTGCCCAGTTACCATGGTGATGGATATGTTGACATGCAAATTCAGCAGCTGCTTTGATTTTCTCCACTGCACTTTTTAGCCTCAAGTGCAATAGCTACCTGAAATCTCATGTAAACATTAATTCATCTCCATGACAACGGACTGAACTCTGTTGATGAAGACTTTGACCCCATGTATGCTTAGTTTTAAAATGCATTTGGGTCGATCAGACCACAAGTGAGCAGTGCTACAAGTTGAAACAGTGTCCAAGACACAATGTGATTGGATCACTTAAACTACTAGCCGAGGTGGTCAAGTACAAATTCCCCCACATTTATTTTGTCCTCATGAGCTCACAATAAGGACATAACAGTAAAATACATTATCAATGCAGGCTGTATGGTGGTCATTTTAAAAAGACAGAGCACCTGGAAGTCAACTCATATTCCTAGTAACTCAAGTATTGTCCAACATAATTAATGGGCCAGCTTCACATTCTAGTTGAAGTGGCATATATAATTAAAACATCTGAACACAGGTAGCCAACTGGACATCTTTTAAGATGCATAATACACAGATATAAATGGCAAAGTGTCTCATCTTTCCACTTATGATCCAGTTACACAAGACACATTTTAAAACCAAGTCTAAAGAGGGTCTTTGATGCAGCTGAAAGCCCTGGAAAAAGCTGGTGTCAAATCTTCCTAAATCAAAACAAAGTTTTGTACAGCACACCATATAGCTAATAAAATGTTCATTAATAAACCCCCAAACTACAACAGAGACAATCTATATATATTATCAAAACAATTAGCATTTACACAGAGTGAAGCAAAAGATTCTTGAGTTATGTGATCAATGCAAACTACAATACATAATGAAAATCAAGATTATGGTAACTGACTTCTAGCAATTTTCCGTCAGGATTTCTAAATGTTGTTCCTCCAGCTCAGCTTCCCCTCGCCCTTCCAATGATAGCAAGAATATAGAGGAAGATGTTGATGATGTCAGTGTACAGGTTGAGAGCAGCAAAGACGTATTCTTCTGGACTCAGGGCCAGTTCCTTGTTGCCAAGCAGCAGCTGAGTGTCCACCGCCAAGAACTGGCAGAGACACAGAAGACATTCACAAAGGGTCACACATTTGCCTTTTTCTAACACGATTTCTCGCTTTTCATTCAGCAGCATTATCACACCGTAAAGTTGAAAGATATTTGTTGGTTTAGCTACTTACACAGGTGAAGAGTAAAGCTCCAAGTCCAGCATACACGATGTGCAGAATCCTGTCACGGATAAAGATGCAGAGGAGGCCGAAGATAACCAGGACAATTAAACAGACGAAAAGCACGCCATAACAGGAAGTGAAGTCATACTTGGTCTGTGGAATGAGGTCAGAGGAGAAATTAAGGTCACATCAGGGAATTATTAATGCACATGAAATGCAAACAAGAGACATGGACGTCAGATACAAACCTGCAGAGAGAAGATGACCACTGTGAAGCACACAACTGCTGTGATGCCCACTGCCATGACCACTGTGTCAGTGTCGTGGAAGCTGGCAATCATTCCCACCATGTAGGACATACTGAGAGTCAGGACCGACTGAAAACAAGAAAGACAAATACATCAACACTGTAGCACATGTTTAATTGGGATGCAGACTCATGGCATAAACAAGAAATGGCAAATATTTGTGAGGACCCAACTGGATTTTAATCTGTGTAAACTTTTAGAAAATATCGAAACTGTGGGCTGAAAACTTCCTAAATACGAAATGTATTTTGTCACACTACACAAGTGTATTGGGTTTTTTTTTTTCCAATTCATTTTTTTTAAAACGAAGGACAGCTGCCAAGGTGGTTGTTTGATTCATAAACTAGAAAACCCACACAATAATGACCTCACAATCCAGATCAGAAAACACTACTTCGTAAATTGTAACTCGTTCCCTCTCTCACTTTTAATTTTGTAACAAAAAAGGGGGCAGGCTTACTAATGCAACCAGGTTCCAAGGGTGTCTTCTGCGAATGCTTCCACAGCAGCTGATCACACACACCGACACGAAGAATATGACATAGGACACCAAGTAGGTCCAGGTGTTCACCATGACGAACATCTTGACTTCGTCCACAAAGGTGAAAACTGCCACAAAGGCGAATGTCACCATCAGCTGAGCAGTCAACACCAAGAACACCTAGAGGGAGGAGAGTATTATTATGCAGCAGACACACAGTAGAAAAGTAAATGCCAGGAGAAGGTTTCCACAATAAAAGACAGTTTCCTAAAGCTCTCCTGTATGTCTGTTTTTCTCCTGATTGTTGATCAATGCATGCATTTATAGTAAATCCATGTCTAGATGCAGATTAATAAAACTGGTCTCTGCACCGGATTGAGTAATTTGGATACAATCATTAAATCAGTGTATATATAACTTTATATGCAACTTTAATATACAGTGAAAACAAGAAAACATAAATATTTTAGATATCTTTCCAAAACATGTTTGAAACAACAACTTCATGATACTGTCCCATCCCATTTTCAATAACTTGCCCACATCTTTTTTATGTCTGTAGAACTTAAAATCTTGTGGTGTCTGTGCACACTGGTGTATTAACCATTCCAGAAACGTGAAAATGATTTTGAATTACCAATGCTGTTCATTAAGGGCGGTTGTAACATAAACCTCAAACTGGGTTGTGGTCTTACACATTTGTTAAGCCCTGTATATTGTGGTCTACAGTTAATATTGAGGTGCATTTCAAGCTTATCCAGTCCTTTAAAGTTTTGGTAAATAACACATTTATATGCAATATGTACAAAAGTTGGCAAACAGTACAGCATGTCAAAGTGGAAGTGTAAACTATTTTTAGGCTTCCAGCTTTCAAAAGATATACACGACTTCAAAGTGATATCTACTGCTGACCTGCCCCTGCATTGCATTAATTTAAAAAAATCTCATTGCGGTTGTTTTGACTGATATTGCAATTGTCATATGACTCATGCAGAGGAAGAGGAAGTTATCGTGGTTGTTTCACTATTGTAATTTTCATCGAAAAATATATTTTAAATTTTCATTTCATTTATTTTATGCAAGGGTCTGAACCAAACACAGATTTCTTTATCAAGTCTGTTAAATATAACTTGGAAGCTGGGATATCACTGCAGCACCACAATACTTCATTCAGAATAGTCGTAACCTAATATTGTAAATCCTCTGATGTGGATATTGCACAAGGTCATACTGTGACAAGTCATATTAATGTGACTTTATTTCAACAGCACTGCCTTCTTACCTTTCGAATAAAGGCTCTTCTTATGCTTTTGTTGTCTAGTCCAAAATCAAAGTCTTGATTCTCATGAAAGGGTGGTGGGTCCTCCTCGCTGTGATATACATCATCTGCTCCAGCAACAAACATAAATATCAAATGGATTACATTACACTATGAATGTAGAATTCTATCAATGTCAGGAATACTGACCATTGAAGTTTCCATTGAAGCCCTGACCTGGTGGAGAGTACGGTGAGGTAGAGGGATTGGCTCCATATCCTGGGCCGCCTTGAGGGTTTATGCCCATCCCGAAGGCTCCAGGGGCACCCGGAGCAAAGGCAGTCGGTGGTGGAAAAGGGAGACCACCAGGTGCAGGGAAGCCACCAGGAGCATTGAAACCACCAGGTTCAGTGTAACCAGGAGGAGGAGGGAAGCCACCAGCAGCAGGGAGACCACCTGGAACAGAGAAACCTCCCGGGGGAGGGCCTCCGAACATGTTTGAGTCTGGCATATTCATGCCAAATGCGACAGGAAAAGCTGGCTGCCCGGGAAGCGATGGTGGAGAGGGTGCCCCTTCCACTGGAGCGTATGCCGTCTTCTCGGTGGTCATCTCTGGCTTAGATCGGGAGCACAGACCCGCTGGAGTGTTGAATGTTTGGGATAGATGGAAATATGAAAGAGAAAGTCATAGAATCAAGTTAAAATAACCAGCAGTGCTTAGATGATGATGAGTGAACGTCACAGTGCGATGCGCCGTAACGTCACTGAGGTCACCTGACGAGGCTCACTTCCGGTATATCATAATTGATAATTATTGATCGACAACCTGATTAAAGCAATTATTCATAAGCGTTATTAATACTAGTTGGTTTGGGTCAATATGTTGCGGGTTATTCGAAGATTGAGGCTCCGGGTTGTATGCCAATAAAAAGCACTTCCATTACCCCGAGTTTTCCTGGGGACTCCCTATGTTTGCTAAATGTAGGCCACAAATTTCACTTTCCAGCAAGAAACGGCTTTTTAACCAACAAACCCTATATTTAATCGGCTGTTGATCAAATGTACAGACATAACCAATTATTTGATAAAGTACCAGTTCCTATGTTTTTGTTATACAAGGTGGCCATGTTTTTTCACCAACGTTAGCCGACACAACTGGACAACTGAAAGGCAGCAAAAACCAACAGTCAGAATAGTTAAAGTCTTTAAAAACTACTCACGTTTCCTACAATCAACGCTTCAATACCAGCTGGGCCCCTCCAGGATCGTTTGCGGTATTTTGCTTCGTAGCTTCTATGCCACTTGTGGGTTTTTTGTTCAGTGTACTGACTGCCAGTAAACTGCTGTTGTTTCCTCTCCGCCCCCAGGATGCGGAATGTCGCGTTCAGGGCATATGGGAATGTTGGTAACATAGCAGATCGCTAAACTTTGGACTTTTTTTGTAACTGCATAAATATGCCACCACGAAATAAAGAATTAAGAGCAAGAAGAAAATTTAAACACGCTATGGGTTTGGTTTTTATGTGTCGTAAACTAAATGAATAATACATAAAAAAAATTAAAAAAAAAAACTCAACAGAAATGAAATGTAGGCCTAGCAAGAGTTGGGGGTGTGAAAAATACTGTGCAATATAACATTAAAGCACTATCACATCCACTAAACCTGCGTTTAAATGCATCAAGCGACATATTTCCACAAGCGAAATACATCCACGCTTGCTTGATTTTCAGACACTTGTATATTATTATGGCGATTTCATCGGAGCTTCAAGAAATAGTCCTACTAGATAGAAGTCTACCTAGAATAGTCATCCATGTTTACGACTTGACATAAACGCTTATTCCAATTCGGAATCCCAAATCACAATTTCTACGATATTATTTGAACGCCGCATTAAAGTGTCTTTAACGTTTACATAAACTCTGTTGGAAATGCGTCAGTACAACGAAAGGGGAGTGTGTGTGAATCTTCCTGTGGAGAAATCTGTTATCTGTAAACATCAGCGAAGAGCTCAGGGAGGATCTTATCTACAATGCTGGAGAGTACCCAAGTCCATTCAAGTACTATGCGTCTACTACCTTTACTAAAGTGCAACTTTGAGGTGCTTTGAGGTTCTGCACTACCCTTTGTAGATGCTTCTACATTTGCCTACATATGAGAGCAAAATAATACCTTTTACTTGTCTGCAATTGTTTGATAGTTTACTGTTACTAATCAATTTACATATTTAAATTAAAAAACAAAACAATAAATAGCCGAGGCTGTATAAATCGTAATACATTAACCTGCCCTACAGTATAGCTTAAAACCTTTATTTACCTTCAACAGAGTTACATTACCTTATGGTTCAAATTAGACCCAGGAGCATTTATGGGTTATTTTTCAAGATTAACATAAATTAAATGTTCCTAAACCATCAAAGAACAACAAAATTATATTGAAAATGTCATAGCTAAGAAAGTTTATTGGACTTTAATTCAATTAAAGTGACATCCACTTGAGAAAACGTTTAGAAAATGTCTTCCACCAGTGCTCAGCTGCATGCTCGGAGTGCCCCACATGAACCAGCAGGTGTCACAAGACTACAGGTTTGGATGAGAAGCCTGACAGGAAAAAAAAAACACAAGGAGGTTGACTCAAGAAACAGCAGCTTTTCATTGGAATGAACTGGATACTCAAGACCCTGCAGCTGCCTCGTGGCTGCTCCTCTGTCGGACCCCAGGTCACATCACAAAGTCCATCACAGCTGTATAGAAACATCAGTGGTTGGGACTGCAGTGAAGATTGTAAACAGGTGAACGAAACAGGGAATGACTGTAAAGTCTCAAACAACCACAGGCCCCAGAGAGGAGTGGGCATGTCAGCTGTTTGGGTGAAGGGCCAAGATATCACAGTATCAAATGTTACTCAAGCAAGGGAATTTATTAAAAATGACACAGAAACACAGCTAAATGTCTAACACATTTGTTATTTTGATTATTTATAATATATATATTTCATTGGCCAGCATGAGGGAATCTAGCAGAGCGTTGCTTTCAACTGATTGTTTTGTAATGTGGGACTTCACCTATTAACTTTTCTGGGTCACAGCAGTCCAGCTTCATGTTACACAAACATCTAAGCTGATTTAGAGTGTAAACAGAGGCAGACATCAAACTTCAGCCATGTTTTAAGTGTAGATCAACTTCTCAATATGTGAAATCTGATATTGGTGCTCGTGAGATGCAGGATGGGATGCATATCTTGCAACTGACATTTCTATCTTTAAATCTGTAACAGAGTTAGACTTTTTATTTAATTCAGACTTTTTTCCTCTCAAAACTTTGTCAAATTCACTGACTTAAACCACATAGATTGTACTGCATTTGAAAGCTGAGACTGCATTTTAGTTATACATGCTTTGGTTATATTTGCTAGAGTATTTACTATATAACATTATTCTGTATAAATATATATTATATAAAATATCCAGAGCTGCTTCCTTCGTGCAATCTCTTAATCACTATTAGTCTTTTTTTATGCTTTTTATACCAAAAGTATCAAAACATTCCCATTGTAAATCAAATAATTTTCCTTGTTAATTACAAAATGGTGTCAGATTTATCACATGGGACATAAGATGAGTGGTAAGTCACCAGTATACAATATTATATTACACAGACTACAGAGGAATAAAAAAATGAAGGAAAATTTCTTTTTATTTCACATATTAAACGTTTGCATTATTTTGAGTCATGCATTACAAAATGCAAGGTAATGCCCTTGCATTAGAAAACATTTAATGTCTTATGACATCAAATGTAAAAAAAAAAATAAAATAAAAAGTTAACAGTTCTCACTCTGTCCTTTATCAAACTGGTCAAGTATAAAAAGCGACATCTATTTGAGACAACATTAAATCTACGGAAAACAGAAAATATGGACTTATTGCTACTTTTCCACTCATCTTTTGTTCTTTATACACAGTGTATCGTGTTGTGAAGCCACGTTTAAACATCCACAACATGCTCTTGTTCATTATGCAGCAGCACGCGTGGATATGTTCTTTAGCAGGCTTCATACGAACACGCAAACACAAAATAAAGGGTTTATTATTGTAAGGCTCCATAATAAATACATAAATAGCATAATTTAAAAGGCACATTATGAAATATTTTGTCAAAATGAAAGATTCACATTCAACAATGTTTCTTCCCTTATGCTGAGTGTGTTTGAGGTGCAGTTTAAGGGGAAGAAAGGTGAGTGCTTTTACCAGCTTCAGCTGTCACGTCAGCATTTTGTCTTACGAATCACCAAGAAATTACATTTGAAAGGGAACTAGTTTACAGTGTCTAATCTATCTCACTCCAAACAGTTATACAAAAGGGAACAATCCTAACAAAACATTAACTTCTTTATCAATGTCTGCATAGCTTTACCAAACAAAATACTGGTCCAAAACTCTGAAATACTGAAAACTGCATGATGCGTAATGTTCTCATGTATATGTGTTTTGGGGAAGTAACCTGATCATAAGACATGAATGCACTTGGGAATTTTATACAAATTCCCCTGCAATATATACACACAAAATTCAGCAATAGTTGATGAGGTCCAGTGAGTCTACTTTAATTAACATTAAATAACTTCCCGCTGAATAAATATTAAATATTCAATAGTGACAAAATACTGATCTCACTGAATAAAATATACAGTTATTCTTCATTTCTCTCCACATTTTTGGTAATTTTCTTCAGGCTCTTTGGTAGAACGACTGCTCAGTTAAAACCTGGTAGTGACATCCATCATTCAGCCCTTACGGTCTTCCCCACTTCACCCTCTTCACAGGAGGAGGTGACCTTCCTCCTGTGAGGTAACTTTGATGGTTTTACTGCATGCGATCCGTCTGGAGCTGCTGAGGTTGGTACTGGCTGAAGGCAGCAGCAGCAGCGGCGGCTCCTGGGGTGGCAGCAGTGGCCAGAGGCTGCTGGACAGCGTATCCGTACCCTGCTGTAGTCATGTAGCTTGTTGGTGCCGGTGAGGCTGCGTAGGGATACTGCTCGTATGCAGCAGCAGCGGCGGCAGCAGTGGCCGCAGCCGCAGAGTACTGGGCATACGCTGCTCCAGTATAGTCAAGGTATGGGGAGGTGGCAGCAGCAGCTGTTGCTGTAGCAGCAGAAGGTTGTACATGAGGGATCACCACACTGGGCTGGACAAAGGCCTGAGGGTAGACATAGTGGGCAGGGACTCTGTAGGACACAAAGATACACAGGGTCAAAGCAGAGCCACAGCCAGCGATCTCTCCGACGCTATAATTCTGAAAAACTGAAAAGCAGGCGCCTCAAAAACGGCAATCCAGTCCTCAGAACACAGCAAATCCATTCATTAACAACTGAAAAAAACCCTACCTAGAAATGAAAAGTTAAGGAAGCAGCAAAACCACAAAGAAACACAAGCGCAGCTTTTAATATCACAAAGCACCTGAATCTGAAACACAGTGAGGCATTAAATGAAGACACAGCCCAGCTCTGCAACCCAGTGTTTCACCAAAATAGTAAATGACAAAATGCGAGCTTATCGCACAACACCACAACATATCAGGAAGAGAAGTGGACAATAATTCTGTCCACATACGGACACATCAACACCACACATACAGGCATGCCCACACATGTTAATAAGTCCTTAAACACAAACAAATAAGGCAAAAAAGAGGCATTGGGTTTCTTTAAAAAGCATCAAATTGCAGTGTAGCTTTTGAATTATCCATACAGTATGGTAACAAGAGGGGGCTTGGTTGCATTAAGTTCTGCAGAGACTGTTGTGTATATTTTAGGGCTGAGCAATATGGCCAATATGACCTCCATTCCTATGTAGGTCATTTCATATCTCAATTACAATTATTTGATACATAAACAATGCAAAATAACCACATTGCAAAACATTCTTTTACATACTCTGATATGAATGAAATGTTTGACAAATAAAAGTTTTGTTTTTACAGTTGGCTGCAGTTTTACTCCCTCATAGAAGTATCAGGATGTAACTTTTTGTTCGCAATTGCTAGAAAAGTGCATTCACATTACTATTTTAAAAGGGAAACTAGAAAGACTAAGACTAAGATTAATCAGGGGCTCTCTGTTAGCAGAGTAATATTCTGAATATAGACCGGGGTATAAATGGATAAATACAAGCCTGGGTATCTGGGTAAATTGTGCCCCACTTTTAACTTGTGTTAAAGTGACCCTTCAGTAAATATATTGAGGAGCAGGTGTGAAACTGTTATATCTGGCTGTAGACAAGCGCCCCCTCCCCCGCTTACAGACATACACCCCCACACAAACATACACACGCCGACTTGACTGACAAGGGAGGCTGGAAGCATGCTATTTTTGCTCCCCTTGTCATCTCCAAAGGACAAGCTGATCTTCTCCTTCAGTAACACATGGCAGGGCACTCGTCAACTGTAATGGCCGCCTACACCGCTCCACTGTCTCAGTGACTTTCCTGAATTTAATTCTTGCTCATTATGAGACCAGAGATGTTCTAGCTGAACAGAAAGTACCTTTATATGAGGTGGGAAACTAGATCCACTGCTGTGAACCAACTGTTTTGTACTTTACCTACATAATGATCATGAAAATGATAAATCGGATTAAATATGACAAATTTTATTTCACGTTTATTTCCTACTGTGACAAGATACTGGTTGCCTTTGTTTGTGACATGACCTTGTTTTAATATCAACAGTTCAAGCGCTAAAAGGGCACAGCTGACTTAAGCCATCTCTATTGAAAGAGATGGGAGGAACATTTTGTGGTCCTGCACGCCGAGAGCTAAATAAAGGTGCTTTGTAAATCACCAGGACACATGGGTAATCCCCAGCACATAACCAAAAGGCTTCATGGGCACATGGCTCGGCCCACCTGTTGTCCACAGCCGAGCGGCCCTGTCTGTGCCATACATTATTAACAGCGCTGCTGAGTGACTCCCATTTTCCATCTGAATTTGAGAGGCTGTGGAGATCAGTGTAGCCAACAGCTGCTGCCTAAGAGACCGGCTAAGATCTCTGTCTCCAACCCGCAGAGAACATTTAAAACTCTCTCAATATATATATATTAAGGCTGTTTTTTTATTACCAAGAAGCTAAATCATTAATCCATAATCACATCTGGATAACCTGTAAAAATGCTTTATACAAACAGCTTTAATTTTAAGTTTAAACATTTTTAATTGACTAACTTCATGAAACTGTTGCTTTGCTAATGAACTACCAACATGGGGGTAATTAAATGTAATCTTCTGCACTTTTCTGTAGAGGTACACTGTTTGTATTTGTTTTTATTCCCCCTGCACATATTAAGTTGTTTGTTAAAAGACAGTCCTGGAGTTTTCAGAAAAATAAAAGCTCAGTATCATGTACCTGTAGATGTAAGCTACAAGTGAAAGCAATGGGTTAATACAAAAATAACACAGCATAATGGGTAAGGAAACAGAAAAAGAACTCCCACATGCAAGCCAGTGTTTGTTTTGTTGTGGGGGATTGATTTGGAAATTAAAACACTGTGTGTGATCATCAGCCCCCTTTAGACAACAAAACACCATCAACTTTATGTTAACGAGAAACTGGGGGGAAAAAAATAAACCACAGGCTAAAGCACAAATCAATTATTAAAAAGGGAGAAAGAATCAACACCCCGTTGCAGAGTTACAACTCCCTATCAAAACTCACAAAAAAGTCTGCACAAAAACCTCCTGCACCCCCCACCTCCCCCACTGCAAGTAGAAATAAGCACACAGTTAAGCTGAACACCACATCATACTGAAAACAAGGCACACACCAATCTATGTACTATGGAAAACTGGTGAAAAAAAAAACAGAAGACTTCCATGCATCTAGTCACCATTTCAGTTCGTTTGTGTATGTCAGAGTTTACAGGTAACACTTTAGCGCTCTGCCCAATGCAGACTCAGCTATTCCTCAAATCATCATGTCCCTTCATCAGCTATTTTAACCGTTACCGACCCTGTCAGATCAGAGAGAGATAGACAACATGAAGTCAAGTCCTGTGGTGGCTGGGGACACATTTTTCACTTCCTTTACAGTCAACACCAAGCAGAGGAGCACACATCCACACTCGTCCTCATTCAGAAGTAGAGGCAATGATAAATTACACTTTTACAACAATCAACTTTTTTTTTTCAAATTTATACAGACAGATGTTGTGACATGGGTGTAATTTCTGCAGTTTAACATACCCATAAGGCCGTTGGATGAATGCTGGATGGATCTGAGGCACACCAAATGCAAATCCTGGAATGAAAACAGACACTTTAGCTCGACTGACACTTTCCAAATGCAGTGGAGACTGTTTTGATCCTCTGAAAGGCTGCCTGGACAAATCATACAACTAAGACGCAGACATTTCAATCAACATACAGGATAATCCAAACATGGGAAAAACTTTTTGTATATGAGTGTGTAAAGATATTTGGACTGTTTGTGTGCCACCTTGATTATCTTGCAGTTGGGAAATAAAGCTGTGGTCCAGTCCCTCACCTGGCTGTATGACCCTGGGCTTGGCCCCCAGGTAGGCCAGGTTCACATTGGCTTTCCTGCCGTCGATTATGGGATTGGGGTCCTTACAGGCTCGGTCAGCAGAGGCCCGATCTGCCATTGTCACCTGAAACAAGCAGCACATTTTCCATTGAGATTTCTAACGTTGTGGTTATAGTGATCACGTAGCACCCACATATTATAGATCATTTGCTTTTAATATATTTTGTAAATCTTGAATTATTAGGCCATTCTCTTCTTCTTTTTCCTTTACTGCAAAAATGTGCGCTATAGAAACATGTGACGCGATATGAATACTGTTTCTTAACCTAAATAAGTGATTCTAGTATATTTACGTGCCATTTGAAGAGATTTAGGCATATTTCATCGCTATAATATGGGGAATCGCGAAAATTTTAAACTAAAATCAGCGTGACATGAAATTTCCATACTATCCCACAACTTGTTCTAAGTCTGGATTATCGGGTTTCTAGTACAAATGACCGATTTCAAACCTAGCTGTCAGACACAACAGGAAATAGAGGAGTTTCCAGCCTACAGGTGCCGATACTGGATCAATTGGCCGTAGCCCCGGCTGTGCACGTGTGCAACCAAATTTAAGAATGGCAACTCAGAAGTAGTAACAGGTTGCTACTTACAAATCCATAACCTCTGGATTTCCCCGTCTGCCGATCGGTGATGACAACAGCCTCCTCGATGTCTCCAAACACCTCGAAGTATTTCCTGAGACTTGAGTCCGTGGTGTGATAAGGAAGACCTCCCACAAAGATCTTCGTGAACGTGGTGTCTTTCTGTGCCGAGTGCATCATTTATGAGATATGTGTCAAAAGCGATTTCCTGGAAATTGTTAAGTAAGGTAAGAAAAAGTAAAGGACAGCGTTCAGATCAGTTGAGAGTGTGCAGCGCGGACAGACAGCCCCCCGGTGATGTGACTCAATGTGGGTCTGAAGGAAGAACAGGAGGAGAAGGACACCTGTTAGCTTAGTGCGGGAGGTTTCCCAGTTGTCAGTGTGTGACACAGATACTTAACTCCACCCAGACCACCACCCCGTGCACAGGCTGCCTACTGCCGCACAGCTGCTAAAACGGTGGCGAGGACACACTGTGCGAAAGGAGTTTCGACAAAGAATCCCCTAATTTTCCCAATACAATGTTGTTGTTTTTTATAGGACTTTGAGACTTTATGGACTACTAAGTCATTTTGCCAGGAGCGTGCACTTTCCACACAGTGCAGACTGCAGGGGTCAGATACAAAAGTTTCACATCACTACCAGGACTGAGTTTTACAAGGAATCTTAAATGCCCCCCAGTGCAAGCCTAGGCTTCCTTTAAACTTTAAAGACACCAGGTGGCAAAAAAAATGAAGTTTTTGAAATGTTTAAGTTTTGTGCACTGTGTTCGCCAACATGGTCTAAATACTGTTTCAAGCCCCCAGTCTGCCAGGAATACAATCGTGTTGGGAAAAACAGTCATCAACAAAGTCATCAAATGTAAAACTAGCAGAGTCTAAAAATACAGGAATTGGCATCTCAAATACTCAATTGCTCTTTGTTTGTTTTTTGCTTGTTTGATTCTACAACTCTGCTCTTCCCAGCATGCTAAAACATCCAAATGCTCATGCAAAGGACAGAGCTATTAGTTTATTAGCATGGTGTGTAATACTTCTCAATAACCTTTTCTTAAACGCTGTTTAAATTCAGGGTCCTTTCACAAACCTCATAAAAACAGCTGCCTATTAAAACTTATAGTTACAGCAGTATCAGAAGCCTGGATGTTGATATCAAGCTGTGTCCATCTATTGCTGAAACATGACTTCATTTTTGTAATAAAGCACAAGCTTTAAAAAATGATACCCAAGTTAACCCCATGGGGGCGCTATAATTAAGTCAAGTTATTGGCAACACTGGCCTTAGTATGACAGCACTTTGAGCAGCTGTTTTTTTATTGGCACCATTAACAGTGCGTCAAGATTAGATACACGAAAGGTATTTCAGTTAAATTTTTCATCTCTTGTCTGGGACAGTCTGTGATTGGCCTAATGTGCCTGTATCAGTTATAGTCGACAACATGTTTACATGTTTTTTTGCTGTTTACCTTTCCACCAGTCTCAGACAGGATGGTCAGTTCCAGGGGAGCATAAATCTGCCAGTGCCAGGTGACATTTTTGCCCCACATTGTTGACTTCTCATTAAACAGAGTATCCCTCTACACTGTGGTATTTAAGTTGTGTCCAGTAATGGGATAAGGCAACACTATCCATGATGACTTTTCCTACTTTTCTTATAGAACATACTCTTAACATACTTTAAGGTAGGATGTTATTGGCCAAATATAAAAGAGTAGTTGTTTTTTGAGAATGGATGAACAAGTGATAAAATTTCAGGCACAGCAAATCCACTGGAGCTCTATTCCTTCTTTCTGTAAACTTCAGATATCAGATACCAAGTTCCTTTTGGGGCATCTGCTATTTTTTGGATTTTCTTGGATACACTCCACCACAATGCGATGTGAAATAAAAATATAAATGCCTTATAATTATAGCTAGGTGATTTGGTATCATTCTTTGCTACTGCGCTATCAGACCAAATTGGAGAGAACATTTTTTGCTTTAAACATAAGATTAGATTATGCAAAACATTATTGCATTTCAATAAGAATAATTACACATTTAATGGAAACATGTTTGTCCATTAAACAAACGACAACAACGGTGATTTATACAAACATGGTGAACCAAATAAAGAGTCAACACAGCGCTGATTGTAAATGTTCTATTCTAGAACATTTTGTACCAATTAAAACAGTTTGCGATACAATATAAATACAATTCTGTACATTATAATAGCGTAAATACTATGTTCAAATACATTTCTATTTACAACTCCTTATGAGGGAGAGCAGCTTTGTTCTCTTTTTTAAAGTAAGGTCTTGGGTTTGTTTCATTTACTTGAAATTACAGCTTGGATATATAACTACATCTAGTCAGTTCCACAGTTCACCACTTCCATAAAGATGAAGGGACAGCTCTTCTTCATGACTAAACTACTTTTGTGCCTTCTTCTTGCCGTCCATCACCCATTCATCCAACCCTCAATGTGAAAAAAAAAAAAAGCATTATTGAGTACCTTTCAACACGTCAGTTAAAATATAAAATGCAGATGGACACCAGTTAAAAAGGTATTCAGAGGCTGGGTGGCATTTTCAATGCATCTGGGCATCGTGATATACATACACAGGTTTCAGGTCCATATAGTGAGTCTGAAACTCAGTGAACTTGTTATGCAGTTCACTGAGTGGTCTGGGGGGTTATGTGCCTGCCTTTATGGAAACAGGGCGTTAAGGCATCAGTACATCCAGGCCTTGGACAAAGCCCAGCTGCTTTGTTCCCCGGATGATGGTTTCTCAGTCACTTCAGTTCAAAATGATCTCATCAGTCCAATATGGAAGACAGTCGGCGAACTCTCCAAGAATCCTTTCCAGTGCAAGCTTTCAAACAGCAACAGTCTCATGCTGGATGGGGGTTATTTCCTCCACAGTGTTACAGTACTTCAACAGGATAATTTAACATGATAACTGCAGTCAAACACTGAAAGCAACTCAGGTTTTGCAGATTTGTCCTCTGTTCAGGGTACGTGGCATTACTCCTAGAGATATGGCACTAAGCTTTACTTGGACACATAGATATATAGTGTTTACCTCCATATACATTAAAAAAATAACATCATAACAGCAGATATGGAACCGTAGTTCTTTGGTTACCCCTGACAGATCATATTGATGTAAATATCAATGTTTAATAACAGTAGTACATTCTTAATCTTCATATCCCAGATTACGCCACTATGAGCCTCAGGGAGGATGCATTGTCTTACAAAAATATTATATGATGTTCAGAAACCAATGTAAGAAAATGTATGCGGGTAATATTTCAATATGGACTCCCAGTTAAAAGTGAAGTTCTCTATCAAAAATATCACCATATAGAAAACTCAGATATGTGCATAGTGAATTTTCAGTGAACAGTAATTAGGATATACCTTCATTAAATGCACAGGTCAGATATGCTCTATTAAAGCAGACACACCCACAGAATACATCAGTATCTCCACCGCACAGAGAGGAGAGGCGCTGAAACCAGCCTGCGGTTCACCCATAGGCACTGGATCTGAGGACCACCCTTTGGGTCCCTGCCGTTCCTTAGAAAGCTGGTTCTTCTTTGGGTCCTATCTGATCAGAGTCTGGGGTTCTGTGTCCATGGAGGGCGGGCCTCTGGTGAGACGAGATGGCTTCACAAACACACCGTGACCAGGGGGGCAGCGGAAGTACACCCTGCCCTGGACAGTCCCGTTGTGCTTACCTATGGGAAGATCAATCAGAATACATACAACACATGTTGATGTCAGTTGCCATCTTAAATAAGCAGTAAAGTCTGACTTTTGAAGCTGATATCTGTAAATCAGGGCCCACAGCCATTTTTATCCCCATGGTCCTGCCATGGATTAAAAGGATAGTTTGGATTTGTTGAGGTGGGGTTGTATGAGGTACTTATCCATATTCAGTGTTTAACCTACAGTGATGGCAGTCAGCACATCAGAGTGGAGAAGCAGGCAGGAGTAACAGCACCAAGTATAAGCAATGTTCTGCTGTCGACAAGAGGGAACTGAAGCTTTTTCAGTACTTTTATTCAACTCTCATGTTCTGTGAGGTAAATTACTGTTTTATTGTTCACGAGGCTCACGGCTTTGATGGGAGCACAGAATAGCTGCAGCTGCCCGTGCATGAATGCCTGACTGTAAGGTAAAGTGGTGAAAGTATACAAAACACAGCGTACACTTGAATACATATTGATTTTTTTAAGTTAGCTAAAATGCACTGCAACACCCATACACTATTGGTAATATACCGGTACTAAAAATTGAGAAATAACTCACACAGGCCTACTTAAAAAGAACAGCCATGCTGGCATTATCACCAGTATCTGAGGGTAATAATACTTTGATGCTTTTTGTTGGATATTGTAAGATTTAGTTTCTGTATCACAGTGTAGTTAGAGACCTATGATTAACTTGAAAAGCGCTCTCTGGTGGACAAACTATGTGTTGACCACTGTTTTTCTAAATGACCTCAACACATGTCAAGCTGTAACTTGTTCTAATATATATTTATATGAATTTGTTGGACTATACCAACAGAAAGTTGTTTGTTTTTTAAGAATAGTTAAAAGGACTCACCCATCGCCATGTCAAGCTTGACACCAATCCAGATCCCCTTAGCAAACTCCACCCCTCCAACATAGTGGACCGTTCCTTTCCTCTTCCCGACCCACACCTGCTCCCCTGGGGCCATCCAGTCAGGAAGCTGTGCTACAGGAGTGCTCTCATCTCCGCTGGAGTCTCCAGAGGGCTCCGCACTGCTGGGGTTTGGGCTGGGACAGGGACTCCCGTGGGGCAGATCTCCCTGAGCGGGCTCCTGGATTGGAGGTTCTCCTCCTGCTCGTGGAGTCGGGGCAGAGGATGGGACCATGTATAAAGGTGTGGCTAGAGATGGAGATGCTGGAGATGGAGATAGTGGGGCTCTGACTGTAGTTGTGTGAGGGTAGGACACAGTGGCACTAATAGAGCCTGTGTTTTTTGGACATGTAGCAGTTGTGTCTTCGGGAGCAGATGTGTTGGTGATATTACAGACCAGATCAGAGGAGTGCTGATTGCTTGTATCGCATGTGTCTTCTCCCAAACCTTGTTGCTCCCAGCCCTCTGTAAAATGTGCTAAATCACTGTCTCCAATACTGTCATCAGCCCCTTTAAAGTCAGTGAACTCCTGGCTGGCACTGAGAACACAGTCTTGGGGCAGGGGGGATGTTTGCTGTTTTTCCCTACAATTTGGGATACTGACAGGCGAGAAGGCAGGGTGGATAAGCTCCTGAACCACACCTGCTGAGAGTGGAGGCTGCTGGGCGTCACTCCCGGCAGAAACACTTTTGGTTTGAGTGCAGCCTCTGCCAGCAGGGCACCCGACAGGGTCATGGGGGTCTCTGGAGGTGCAGCTGAGGTGGTCGGAGCTCTCGCTGGCGCTGAAAGGCATGTCGGACAGCGTAGCGTTGGAGGCACTGTGTGAAAAGTAGCCACTCGTGCAACTGCTGGCCGTGGGGCTTCGAGGCACCTCCCTCTCCCCGCTCCCGCCTCCGCAACGGCTTCCCTTCAAGTCCGAGCGGGAGCACAGAAACCCCTCCTGGCTCTCCAGAGTGGCGTTGTAGCTCTCAAAGTTTGCAAAGTCCTCTGGGATGTAAGGCTGGAAGCTGCTGTGGTCCTGAGGGCCCCGATCAAGAGTCAGACTCATGTCCACATCTGTCTCCTCGTCATCAGAGTCCTGCTGATCAAAACAACAACAGCAGGACAGAAGACACATGCCACCAGAGATGATGTCAGCAACAGCCTGTATGGACCACTGGCTCATATGAATTAACTTTTCTTAAAGTGAGTGTGGACAATGAAAAAATGCTGTAAAATGTGAAAATGGAACATGAATGTAGTGTATGAATAATGTGGAACTTTTTTGTGTGTTTTACTTTATCTTGCTCTTTCATGTATGGTTCATACATTATGGTCATTGAGCCACTTCAAAGAGTGGAAAATAGCAGTGTGTGTGTGTGTACACTGTGTGCACTGTGTTACCCCTTTTCAAACAAGTCTGTTACCATTGCTACAAATTCTACAATGTACACACCTAATGGTCTAAAAGGTGGGTATTAGATAGGTCTATATTATAATATATGGGTGCTTATCATGTCATCTAACTTTATACTGTATGTTTTTATATTTTTATATATAAATATATTTTTGTCATATGAAATGTGCTCTATAAATAAACCTGACTTGACACCAAAATAAATTAGGCATAATAAAATAACATTTAGGCTTTACACAAGAACTGCTTTTGTTTTATCATATATTGTGTCAGAAATAATTGCAATAATTTAAATATTATCATTTAAAACCCATCTCATGCCTTGTTGGTGACGTTCTTCAGCAAATAAACATGCTTGTAAACACAATGGGAAATTTAAGTTAATCGTGCAATAATTGTGACAACGCAAAGACTGAAATTAATTCTGAATGGAACAAATCTGTGACTGAATGATGATAACCAGTTGTTGATTTTGTCCTTGCTTACTGCTGGCACTTACAAACAAAGTATGTTTCTTTCTAGGAAAAACAACTTGTCAGTGGCATTCCAGTCAGTTAATATGTTCTCTCACCAGCACGGAGACTTGCTGAAAAGGTTAACGTGTAACCCTCAAATCAAAGTGTGACTGAGTGCGACACTTGTCATGAAGTGTATGTGTGTGTGTGAAACTCTTACAGTAACCCTCGGAGCCGTGTGTGCTGGTGTGTGTCGCACTTACAGCAGCGTGTGGCAGTGTGTGGCTTAGCTGCCTGCTGGTGGGAGTGGTGGAGGTGGAGGTGGGGGTGGAGGTGGAGGTGGAAGGCTTGCAGTGGCCCTCGCTGCCTGCCCTGGGCCGGCGCCAGGGGCAGGGAGGGGGGAGCAGTGCAGGGCTGTCCACACATGAGCGCATGCTCTGCAGATGGGTCAGAACAACACTTCACACACACACACACACACACATAGCATGCATGGAGCTGGGCAGGCCAGTTATACAGTTAGTGGCATGCAGTTTGATATTTCACAAAAACAGTGCTTGAAGTGTCCTAAGATGGAATAACTGCTGTTTTTACTGCAATACCACTTATTCTAATGTTTTACTGGTATGTTGATCCTCTTTCCACAAACAATTAAATCCTGTAGCAGACATTTAAACTCCTGCTATCTATCAATATCATACAGTAGAGTATTTTTACCCAGGCTATATCTGCTTACTGAGCTACCAGTTCTCTCTAGAGACCTTTGCTTCCCACCGACAGCATTCCTGAAACGGACTGATTTGTACCTGGACCTCTTTTAGTCCACTTCAAGCACGGATGAAGACAAATATGCATTGTTAGTGTCAATGGTTGAGAAAGCCACAGACTGAACCTGAAAAATCCAATTATCACATACAAAATCAGATATTATAGCATAGCTTTGTCTAATTTAGCGTCGTGGCTGTCCCCAGTTGAGGTCATGCTCCTGTGAGTCATGCTCTTTCATTTCAGCACAGTGAAACACAGTGGAGGGTGCCATCATGTTTTTTTCGGCCAGTCACGCAACAGCAAAGCCATTTTTTAAAAAGAAATCCTCAGGCAGCTTGGGACTATTAGTAATTGTTGTTAATGTCAATATGTTTACCATGTTGCAGGAATATCATTTGATAAAATAGGTGACATGAGAATATGGGTTTGGAATAAAAAGGATGTGTGGGAACAACATGGCAAAAACAAAGACATTCATACTCGTCTCTAGAGAGACAGTGCATTTATCCTCCTCACCTCTTGTCCCAGCAGCGGCCGAGCCTCCAGCACTTTCTTGGCTTTGTTCTCCTCTTTGACAGGCAGCAGGGACTTGAGGAACTTGGGTGGCTGAGGGGAGAGGACTTTGAAGGGGCTGGAGTTGAAGAATGTAGGGCTCTCTGGAACCACACCTGTATGGGAGCATTAAGTTTAAATCTAGCAACACTAATGGTATACAGCAAAAAAAAAAAAAAAAGCTGATTTTGAAGTTAACCTGGATTCTCCTTGCTTTTGATGGGCGTGGTGCACAGCGGGCCCTCCAGGGGATTGCAGTTTGTGCTGTCAGTGTGATCACAGTGGTCCTAGACAATACCATTCAGTTGATCAGAAATGAGGTGAGAAGTAGAGCTGCAGCTAAAAAATGATTTCATCTGTATAGTACTCTCTATTCTATCAATTTAAAGGTTCAAGGATTCGCTAGTGTTAGTGCAGAGAAAATTCTAAAAAAAAAAAAAAAAGTCTGGGGAAGCAATTTTCACAAGAAGCATTTAGCTCCAAGAAAACTATGCATTTTTGACATGGTCATATCTTTGTTATCTTATTTTGTGAGTAAGAAAAGGTAAACTTGGCTTACCTTACAGTCTTCATCCTCACAGCCTGTCAGGTCTATCTTACTACACGAGGACTGCAGGGAAAGAAACAACATGTTATCATTGTTATATTATATCAGCAATAATTTTCTTGGAATAATTTCTCTTTCCTTTATGTTTGTTTTGCTGTTCTATTTTTCACCATGTTATGGTGTTGGTTTATATATATGTAAATATAAATGCCTTTGAAAAAGTGGGGTAAAAATGTGATCATAAAAAAAGCCTTGGACCATAAAACAACAAGCAGAAAACAAAATAACTATCTCCATATGTGTGCAGTGCAGTGAGTGATGCATTCATTACATGCTG
>JAOWBC010001592.1:13266751-13279571 GCA_028566105.1 Hypoplectrus providencianus
CACACACACACACACACACACACACACACACACACACACACACACACACACACACACACACACACACACACATAAATCACAGTTAAGTTGTGTTAATCAGCACTGAGATGGACCTGATTCCAAAATGTTCTTTTCAAGGACTTTCTCAGGCTCATGTCTGTCGAATTGAACTCAAAATAAGGTTCAGCCGACTTGCTTGCTCAGCACCGTTTAACCTGCATCATTTGACCTAAATCACTCATGTCAGGACTTGATGTGTATTTAAATAATAACACAACTGCAAGAGACACAAATGCAGAAAACAGAACATAGCATTTTAACTAACATAAAGTAAAAAATATATCATAAGGTCATAAAAGTAAATATAAAATTTACATTTCTATACGTTTTACTTGTTTAACTGCTTTGTATTTCTTGTTTACACAGCTCTTTTACTATTTATTTATATATTTTCTAAAGCCTCTCTGTCTTGCTTTGCACTTTGCTGCTGTAACACTGGAAATCACCCCATTGTGGATCTGATAAGGACAAAATATATTACGACTAGCAATTTCATTTTGTTCGTTTTGTGGGAACCGTGTCATACATGTGTGTGCCTTTCAGATGAAAAATGATACCCACTTGTTGATATTGCTGCCCTCTTTCAGTCTCTCTCCAGCAGCTCCAGTCTTGGACACTCGCTCGCTTCCTGCCAGGTCAACCAGACTCATCTTGCTCACTTTCTCCCCTGAATTCTGTTCACCACCACAACATGAACCAACATGAGTCAGTCAGTCCCATGACAAGACAAAAATGATAAAAACAGATGTTTCAGTAAATTTAAGGAAGAGTTCTTAGGGAAAGTGGGTGTAAAGTGAGAACGGACTGACCCCGGACTGTAGATCATAGAGCGTTTGTGTGACAATGATACTGAAGACGGCGTGTGATCGACTGCTCTCCTCATTCATGTTGGTGGCTGCGACTGTGCGAGATTTGTTCCCCTCTGACATTAACACCTCAATGTCCTGAGAAGATAGAAAGTGAGCTCAGAAAAGAAAATACGTATGAGGAAAGTTTGACACAATTTCAACACATTTTTACTGGATTAGGGTAAAACTTGCACATGGATCGTTATGATTGCAGTAAAGTCAGGCGGTGTTCCCTTATGGCCGGCTGCCATGTGATTTAGCTGGGTCACAGCAGGCAGGGGGCCAAGGCTGTGGGAAAACCAGTGCACTAATATCAGGCAGAGCAGAGCACAGGAACAGGGTGGGGATGTTTAACCTTAATTAAGGAAAGCCCTGCCAAAGCTTGGCATACAAACTCCAAGAGAGCCCATGACTACATCCCACATCAGGAATATGTGTCATTACAGTTTCAGCACTTGGGAGGAAGTGAAGTGGACAGATTCCGAATGTAAATCAGCCGCCTGACAACTGGGGATATGATATAAAGGCTTTTCTGCTGGAAGCTGTAAATCACGTCTATGTGAAATGTGAGGCCTGTGGGTTTGGGTTATGGTGATGCAGGGTGGATGCAGCTTCGCCCCCGATCGCAGCGTGATGACAGAAAGGTGAAAGACACACCTCAAAGCTGGTCACAGCCAGCTGAGACAGACCATCGACATATGGACCCAGGACTTTGTGTTCCCGAACTTTCAGGGACTGCCGGCTCCTTTAAAACAGAGAAAGCAACCCGATGAGCAAATGAAAGAGAAGGAAATGGGAGGAATAATTACTCTTTCCAATTAGGTACATATGTGAAAAAAACGACTGCAGAACATTTTTATCATGACTCTAATGTGCACATGTGATTAGACATTCCTTTCTGTGTGAACTCCTTTTCATGTCACACTTCTTAGCACTTATGGCAGCTCAATAAATTCTCTCTTTGAAGAAGCTAAAAGCATCTCCTCTGATCTGAGTCCTTGATCAGAACGAAAGAAAACAACATCCTGAGCGCTTCAGGGTGTTGAGAATCTTGAATGATTTATTTACCCTCATCTTGGACTTAATTCAAATTAATTTCTCTGAAATAAGAAACAGCCTTCTATTAGTATTTGGTAACAATAGTATTCAATGATGAAGCAACGACAAAGATATTACTAGCAGGATTTCTCCCTCTCTAAAAGTTGCATTTGTTTTTACTTTCTGGAAATGGAACAGCTCACACACATGATATTGCAATATTGAAATAATTAACTTTTCATCTACATGCACTATAACTGCAATAAAATGTTCACAGAGGTTTGATGCCTTGTTGACTTTCGAAAATAATCAGCTGGAGTGAAAATTTTGAAAGGTCTTTAGATTGTAATATTCTAAACAATTTTTTTGAAAAAACAACAAAAATAATTTAGGTCAAAGTCCAATCAAACTTAATTGTTGTAACAAATATTTTCTCTAGTGTACAGCTAAACACACACACACACACACACACACATACACACACACACACACACACACACACATATACAAATATATATATATAATCCTCAAATTTCAGTTGAAACTTAAGTTCATTTTGCAATTTTTTTTCACTAAAGTTCTGAACTGCGTGAGAAAATACTGTTATTTCTGATTTTTAAGATTTTAATTAAAACAGCAGTATGCAAAAGCAGGCTCCCACACATTATTTATTATACTATTTATGAATTTAAAGAAGAGAAAACTCCATCTCTGTGTTGACATGGAGTGCTGTCAAGTTATGAAGTGACCTGTGTTGGAACAGAGGATTTTGGCCGTAGCATTCAGCACTGCAGGGCACCATCTAGGTGTTTCACTATATAGTGCAGGCAGGTAAACTGACACTCATCTCCCCCTGGCTGACTGCCAGGTGTTGAGGAGAAATCATATAGATCCAGAAGGAGCCACTAAATCTGGATGCTCCCTGCTCCCATTCTAGTATGTACCTCCGTCTGCAGCACACAAGAGGAAGCAAATACTAGAAAGGCCAGCGTTGAGTCACAGTGTGACAGAGATCATATTTACATTTGACCAGTAATAAACGCTAAAAATCAGAGAGGCTGATAGACAGGAAGAACAAGAGCGTGTGAGACTTGTTATATAAGCGAGAGGAAGTTGCCATCGTAACGGCTCTGGCCGCATCTTCAGACATCTGCAGCACACAGAGCACTGCACTGTAGCCCTCTGTGGGGCTCGGCTCACAGGCTGCTCTGACCGCTCTCCTGCTCTCAGCTTCACTAACAGATGTCCCTGAAACACACTCTTTCACAGCTCGCTCTCCCCTGCAGTCTGTCTGCCAACCCACATCAGACCACGGAGGCAAAGAATGCAGCAGTGTCAGAGGACGCTGCTGGCCGCTGTCCTGCAGGAAATGACTGGGTTGAGCTTCCTACTCACATCATTCTGTCGCCGTCCACCATTCATGCTACCAGACACAACAGAGCTATAAACAGAGATGCAAACCAACAGAGTGGGAGCAGACGGAGAGGTCGCTGCTCGTGCTGGAGCTGAACCGGATCAACATTTCAACACAGTTTGTGTGACCATCTGTGTCTGTGTCACCCAGGTCAAACGCATTACCAAACAGCATTAAATTAAGCAAGGTTATACACAGTAACGTATTCTGAAGAAAAGCTCCACAGATCAGACTCACCCTTTGGGATCCAGCAGGTCACGGACCTTCTCGTTATAGATCTCCATGTAGGACACCTCCACCTTAAAAGTATGGCCCTCGTTCTCCTCTTTGTGGACCCTCTCAAACAGCGAGCAGCAGAGTCGAGGGATTAAACCCGGCTGTTCCCCGTTCCCCATCATGGAAAAGGACTTGCCTGAACCTGAAGTGACACCATAGAGGAAACCATCATGTAGGACACTGCAGACAGACCCATTATAGACCCCTCATCAGGACCCCCTTTTTTAAAAGACCACTTCAAAATTAGCAGTTTCTCTGGTTTTACTATTTATAGGTTTGAGTAAAAAGAACATGTTTGATTTATACTATAAACTACTGACAAAATCTCTCCAAAAAAATATTGTCATTTAGAACACTTAGTGACAGAAAGAAACTCAGAGGGAAACATGTCAGCCTCATGGTTATTCCAAAGAATAAATCTGATGATGACTATAGTAATTAGGATTTATCAGCTGGGAATCATGCAATTCAACATTTTGAGGAAGAAAATGAGGGTCTGTGATTATAGCTTTATAAAAGACTGACTTTATAAAAGGAGTGGATGATGGCTCCTTTTATTGGGACCATGATAAACCAAATAGGCCACTGAACTATTTCTGCTATTCTCGCCAAATCTTTTCAGTAGCTGTGTCTCTTTACCAAGTGTTTTGCTCTGATACAGGAAGTGGGATTAAGAAGCTAATTTGATCCAGGATGAAGGAAGGATATGAGCTAAGTGATTCACCAGCATAATCAGAAATACAAGGCTTCCGGTTCTTTCTACGGACACATCTGGAGACAACTTGACCTGCAAATTTACTTTAAGACTAAAGTATAATCGAAGCAATTTATCATTCAGAAAGGCTCCAGGACCTGCATGATGTAATGGATTTAGCAACAACAAAAACATCATCTGGATTTTCAAATACCTGTTTGTCCATAGGCAAATATGCAGGCATTATATCCCTGGAATGCATTTTCAAGTATTCCCTCTCCAAGGCACTTGAACACCACCTCTTGACCTTTCAGACAAAGAATCACCATGGAGATTTTGGTAAACAGATAAACCATCCACATATACAAGTACCAGTTGTCTGGTTTGCAAGTTTAAATAATGAAGCAAAATCGACACAGAGAAATGTATCAACAAGGGTCATTAAACATGAAGTATAAGAATTTGTAAGATGACATATTCTTGTCTGGCCGGGTGAAAAATGTTGGACTGTGTGGAGAAATCTGTTGAGTTGCTCGCTGTCGTGCTCCTGCTGAATGGGACAGCTGTTTAACGAGCTAAATAAAGCCTTGGCCCGGGCCCTTGAGGCAGCCCTTCACTGAACAGATTGCCTTGTCGGTTCAGCACAAAGCAGATGTAATAATTACATTTCCATCACAATATGAGAGCAATATGACAAGCAAAATATGTACAATGATTATGTAAATCTGTCCCGGACTGTCACTAATAACACTTTTCTAAAGGTGTAACAAAAAGTGTAGCTGTAACCTTTTCAGTGCAGAACTCATTATAGAATGAATGGTGGATGATTACATCAACACACAAAGGAAATGGTAATTTATTATACAAAACAGGAACACAAGTGTCCAGTAGATTTTTTTTTTTTTTTAACCCCAAGATGGATTTTAATGTTTTGAGACAACAAAGACGACTAACTTAATTGTATATGTTAATGTATTCACTTAGAATGCAAATGACTGTGTGCCCAAAACAGGCTCTGCTTTGCATGATGCAAAACCAGCCTTCCATCAAGTGGGGAGTTTCCCTGCACGGCTGCAGCACAAAGCTCAGCAGGTCTTTTCATGGGACGTGATCTGAGTTCTTTGGCGGTGACTGAGGGATCAGTTTCAGCATTCATGACTCACCAGCATATTTGGGAACGTTGGACTCATCCATGGACCAGAAACAGTGGTCAAAGGCGAACACCTGCAGAGGGAGTGTAAACACACACACTTCTCACACTTGTCCAAGCATGTACAGTAAAACACAACCTGATCTTTCTCTGTAGTGATCTTCTGAGGGACAAAACCAGGCTTACTGCGCCGTACCACGCCACCCCGCAGTAAATCAGCAGGACTGAGCTTGTCTGAGCGAGTAAGATGAAGTCTAACCGGGTATTGTTGGAGGTAATGCTCGTTAAGGCCGCGCCATGACTGTCTGCACAAATCCGCTGTCAGCTGCCTCGAGTTTTGTCATAGTGGCTGGAGTTAAATGAATTCATAAATCAGGGTCAGCGCTCCCCAGAAGAAATTCCAGCACCCGGTGACCCTCGTCTCCAAGGAAACGGGGCCGTAGCTGTTCCCGGTGGTGCGGGCTGGCTCTCAGCCCTCAGCACTGGGTCTCACAGCGCAGGCTTCAGCAGCAGAGACCCCTTGTGTCCCCCAGGCACCTGCATGAGCTCTGGGTGGATGGCACACAGAGAGGACGCTCTGTGGACTCATTAACCGAGGACCCTCTTCACAGACAGCACCGCTCCTGTTAGTCCCACCTTCAGTTAACTTCTCCTCTCAGTCATTTCAGTTGGTTACCATAGAAATGCCTCATATATTCTCTTACACAACACTGCTAGATATATAACTTCCCACACTGATATAGGTAAGAAGAGATTTATCTATAATTGACCCTAAAAAGCTGTATCTCTTTGTAAATTGCAATATAGCTGTAAAAATTGTATGTTTTTTCTTTCTTGATGCATGTTTGTATGCCACTTTTGGGTTGTTTTAAAGGTTTAGTTCACCTCAATATCCAAAATATGGATTTTAAGCAGTTGTGCCCATTTCGTGTAGAAAAAGTACAAGAGAGAAAATAGTTCCCACATGAAAATTGCTCACTAACACGCTATTATTTTGAGAAACCAGGTCATGTTTTCTGGAAAGAGGCCTTGCTGTTGAGTTTAAAAATATTTTTTTTTTTTGCTTAAGCACCACAAGCCAAATGCCATATAGTTTCATTTTATTTGAGATGTGGCAAAGATCACCCCAAAACAATCTAGATAATTAATAGCACTACAATTAAGAAATAAATAGTTTTCAAAACACAAATAGTTTTCTTTTTGAGGTGAACTGTCCCTTTAACGCCCATTAAGGCTGACCTACCTAATCTTTTACATGACTGTATTGGGAGATTTATGGATGATTTTGTGATTGCAATTCTTTTTAGGTCTCAGGTAATTTTATGGCGTATTTGGCGTTGTCCTCGTCATGTTTCTTTTCTGCCAACAATTGTTATTGCTGACTAACTTGAGTTGGAGAGTCTTGAAAATGTCATTTTCACCTCTCAATAGGGTGCTTGTGGTTAAAGAAAAGCTAATCAAAAAAGAAAGCAAGAAGTTTCCTCCTAGCTCAGCCACTTTTTTTTTTTAAAGATTCCATTCCGAGTTGCAGGAACGATTTTCTGCTGCACCGTCATCCTGCAGTGCAAGCACAACACTGCTCCACGTCACTACTCCTGGCTTTCAGTGCACTGCTGCTACTCTGCCAAAGCACTTTCCCCTTACACAAATACCCCAAATAATTGAACTCCCTTCTAATCATAATAAGGGCTATTGGCCAGGGAACCACTGGTTGCACAGTCAGCATGAGAAGCACAGAGATCACTGAATGCTTTGAAAGCAAGACCTCCTCTTGTGACTTCAGACAAGTGAGTGGGTGCCATTCAGAGGAACAAAAGTGCCATCATTCTCAATTAGGGCTGGTTTGGTAACTAGGGCTTCAGTCTCCTCTGGTCTGTCCCTGTCCGGCCTGAGGGTGTGACTGCTCTACAAATTGTTCATGATTGGACAATTACTATTAATCAGCAGAACAAATAATGATGAAGCCGAGAAGCACAATGCCCTTTCTGTCATTTCTAGGAGGAAAACCGGTTGAAAGTGATTGGACTGCAACCTCCTTTTAGAATGCAGGGAGACTAATTTGAGTGCCACTATAACTTAGCAGACAGCCACGTGCTCATCTAGCTGAAGGGTATTACAGGGTAACTCAGGTTCACGGGGCCCAGGAGACCACGCACGCCTGTGGCCCGCGCTGAAGCTCCCCCGGTCCCGTCAGAGGCCGAGTGCACTGAGCACAAAGCCCGTCCCTGGTGTGTGAAACATCTCTGAGCTAGTCACCAGCGTGTTGTCAAGGGGGGAGGTGGGGGTGCACTCCAACAATGCAGCTTTGAATGCGCACACACACTGCCCCAGTGTCTGCGCTCATCCCTCTCTCATTGTAGAGCCTTTGTGGGTGTTCACGAGATCTTAGAGCGCTGACACATTCACACGGACATCTATCCGGCTCCTGCTGACCAACCAAACTACTAAAACACTCTCAATCATGTCCCTAGAAACAACGGCGCAACAGAAAACCGACTTGTACAGGACGCTTCTCGTCCCCTCAGGGCAGTAGTGCTGCCTGTGCAGCATCCTGCTCCTGGATGATTTCAGGACAGCCAGTGAGAAGTCACTAAAGAAGACTGTTTCTGCCAGTCAGCTCTGGTGATGCCCAACAGTTTTTTTTGTGGCAGCAGAAATGGAAAAACATACATACCTTGGATTGTTTCCTGTTGAATGAGAGGGGCAATCCATCATAAACAGAAGAAACCCAAGGGTGAACCGGAAAAAAAAGGACACAGAGAGAAGTATAAAGGTGGTTAGCATTGGTACAATTTAACAGTCAGAACATGTTCACACTCAGATAGATGCAGCTGCACCGCTCACAGTAGGAATCCTCCCATTGTCTGTGTCCACTCAAACAGATTTTCTGAACTGAAATATGTCCATTGAAAACCTTGAAAACTTTTTCTTTTCTGAAACGTCAGACTCCAGTCTAACTTTTTGCATTTCTCACATTCCTGTTGTGACTTCCTCATTCACTCCTTTGCTCATTTATTCACTCATTCATTCACTTGCACACACAGTGGCGTTTCCTGGTGGTAGGTGCCGCTGTGATTGGGTTCATAATTGGGCCACTGGAGCGTGAGGAAGGGAAGAGATTTAGGATTCAATGTCCCACTGACTCTGTTGAGTAAATAGCTCTTATGCCTGTGGACTTAACAGAGAGGCCAGGTTGGGGAAACTGCACTCAGCATAAGCAGCTGCCGGAACCAAGGACAAAAGGGTAATGTATATGGCACTAAGTTATGTAGGATTATTCTCTTAACTGGGAAAGGGAATTCCCCAAAGCAGCAAAACTGCAACATTAAAGTAACAGCTTCAAACAAAGCCAGCCATTATAATAATGGCTAGGAAATTATTATTTTCTTCACATGTATGTTGCAGTATGATGTAGTGCACCACCCTATTGCTTCTACATCTGCCACAGTCCTGTCCTTCAACAGTCAGCAGATCCCTCCTGCAGGCGTCTCCTGGCGCAGAGACAGAGGTGGGCATCACCTTCACACAGTAACTAATACAGGGCAAGACTGAAACACTGCACCAAAGTGTCTCACACAAGCTGAGCTGAGTCACCAATAATAGCCCGCCCCAGGAGCTGCACGACAACACACACATTAAATACTGCTCTGTCTTTTATTCAAACGTTAAACTGAGGAACCCCAAACTCAAAGCTTGAAATAGATATTTCAACAAAATCACTTTGTCATATATATCTTCTTACATTCTTTACCAAAATAAACCAGATTGTTAATAAAGATACTATTGAATTCTGGGCTCCTTAGTGCAATTGGGAAGCCATGAATGATAAGGCTAAGACCAACAATCATGTGACAGAAAAATCTGTAAATATTAATTCAAACTTAAGGCTATTTATACACTTCATAAAGCAGAGAAAACGGCAAGGTTGAGATGTTCAATACACATGGCCTGCTCCCCTTTTCCACAAATATTTTGGGCACTTGGAAAAATGTTGTATTTATAGATCTCCATGATATATGACAATATATGCTGTATATGCTATGTATTACAGTGAAAAACAAGGAAGCGGTGACTAAAATGTGATGGGGGACTTACAAATATGAATTATGAGGCAATTTGCTTTGAGGACTAAGACCATGTACTGTGCTCAAACTCATCTGAATGACAGATATAAAGAGAGAGAGAGAGGGTAGAGGAGTAAAATGAAGAGGGCCTCGTTTGGGTTCATACCCTGAAACAGAATCTGGGCCACTGACAACCACTGTGACGGGGTCTCAATCAGAGCAGACAAAGACTGCAGCAGAGCCCCGTCCTCTCTGCTGCGGAGCAGAGAGGGGATGTCTGTGAGGAGCTTTGAGTGTGTCAGCATCCCACAGCAGGGAGCACACATCTAAGACTTCCTATGGGCAGCTGGGAGGTGTGTTCAAGGACCACTGACCAGGTCCCAAGGCATCCTGGCTCAAAAGGTAAAAAAAAACTGATATTGCAATGTTGCAACAAAAGTGGAAATGTCAATGATAAAAGAAACATGTGAGAGAGTTATTACAACAAACAGACAGACAGCAGCTCAACCTGCGAAGAAAGCGAG
This sequence comes from Hypoplectrus providencianus, assembly GCA_028566105.1. Classification (NCBI taxonomy): domain Eukaryota; kingdom Metazoa; phylum Chordata; class Actinopteri; order Perciformes; family Serranidae; genus Hypoplectrus; species Hypoplectrus providencianus. The sequence goes on from JAOWBC010001592.1 coordinate 13,276,820, forward strand.
ATGAACAAAGACTATCCTTATGGAGAAAAACAGGACAACAGACACAAGACCGGAAAGAGACACACTCACATTAAATACAGAGACAAAAAGCATGCCGTTATGGAATGCGTGCAGTCTAGACTCTTCAGCAGAAACAACCAACTCTGCAGAAACAGAGCTGCTGCAGTGGGTCTCTGCAGATTGTGTCATATACTGTATGTACAGTATACTGTGTGGAATGCCAAGTATGCTGAGCAAGACAATGGGGGGGACTGTTACCAATTGGCTATATTTAGGATTCATAGAGTTACCATTTCCTCACACAGTCTCATTAGAAATGCATTTCATTGCAAAACTCACTTCACTTTATGCTGCATTCAAGTGTCTTTCTTTCCTTCCTCCACCATCACAATATTAAGACCTCCCCCTCAATAAGTTAAAGTACATTAGGCTCCAGTTCTCCCACTCTGCTTTAGACATAATCTCTCTAATCTCCACAGAAATCTGTGTCCTTCTTAGCAGCTTTGTACCTTGCTTTTAACAAAAAACATAAAAGCCATGTTCTCAAAATTGAATGAATGCTTTCCTTCTTAATGCCTTTTTTAATGTTGTAATGTTTTCAATATTTGTGTGACAATGAAGAGCAAAGGAAATGGATCAGGTGAGCCATGAAATAAGACTGGAAGCAACTTTTGCAGATTATCCTGAAACCACATGAATGCTTGATCTTGCATTGTTTCTTGTCCCATGTTATCCATCCAAGAAAGCATTATTATCTATAACTCATAGAATACAATTACCTTCAACTTTTGAGCATTACATTCTGAATTCATAGTTGTTTTGATTTAAATAAAATGCTGAAAACTATCAGTGTCCCATTTTGTCAAAGCAGCTCTCTAAAACCCAAGGATATACAGTTAAACTATCATATTGATAAAGCAACAAAAATATTGTTATTATATAAGACAAAGAAAAACCACAAATCCAGCCAGAACAGCAGGAGATGACACCTGTATCTGATTGGTCAGAACTTCTGGCTCTTAAGCATCTGCACTTTCATGCACCATCACTGCAGCTGGATAACTCTGACAGCACTGGACCACAACTTATTATGGTTGTGATATCTCAGCCTTACAGAAGTCAAAACAGCTTGTTTAAGGGCAGTTTCTGAATATTGGCATTGTGCATGTCTGTGCTGTCTATTTAAACTGTATTTATAGCAACTACACCTGCTTAATAATAAAGAAAAGACATGGAACTCTCACCGTTTTACAATATGGGACCTTTAAGAAAAGCAGTTTGGTCACAATGCTGTACAGTGCAGGACAAAGAGATTGAAGCATGAAGCCTACTAGCCATTTGCTTAGTATTCAGCATGCCTGCCATGTCATTGCTCCAGGGTTTATTTGAAGCCTTGTTGTGGTTGACCAAGTGTGTAACACACATGTACTGTATGGCACAGAAGTGCCAGATAACATCAGATCACCTTCCGCCGTCAGACACAGATGCACGCGGACTCTGCAGACCCTGCAGACCCAGCAGATCACAGCTGAAGTCTAAAAGGCCCGTTGGGGGCTGGTTCAGCGCCTTAATGTGTGTGTCATCAAGGGCACGCTCGGACTCCCACGCCTCCAGCTACCTGATGCCAGGGCACCCATGAATGATTTCAACTTGGCCGAGGGAGGGCATTGGCCTCTCACACTACTACTTCTTTCCCTCTGCACTGATCCTGTTGTTCCAGATGGATTAAAGGGGCACAATTTGATCTTCTTTTCAAAATCCTTATTTCTTAACACTAGTGGGAAGAAATACCTCCTCAGAGCAACTCCTTCATCATTTTTAAAGTCACCGTTGAGGTTCAAATTCACCCAGATGACACATCACATGGCAACCTTCTGTGCCTTGCAGCTCAGACTTGGTGCTTGTGCCCAAAAGGAAGGTATGAAGAGTGGGAGAGCAGCAGTGGAATCCCCCCTGTGGATATGGAGCAGGATTAAGGCCACTGGGTTATTATGCCACCGAAAACTGCGCTCTTCTAGCCCAGTAGGCAACACACCAGATTAATCTACTGCATCATCCACCTACTGAAGCATCTATCCAACCCCTTAAAAAAATTACATTGCATGCCCACGCTTACAGAGCTATCAGACGAATAGATGTTTTTCATTTGTTTTATGTATCATTTAATTTAATCTGACATCTCTTAACACGCCTTCAACTGGCAAATTTTGTTGCAAGCTGGTTCAAATTAGCTACCAGAAATGATGTAAGCGGTGTTATCTTGTGAAATCAGGGTTTGATAAACAGCCTGGAAAATGACTTTCAAATCATAATAAAAAAGAAATCTAGAAAGACACAATTTAGCTCCACTTTTTCCAATGCATAAAATATATTATTGTCAGATTCATCAGTGCGATTTGGCAGGCTTTGGAGGAGTTTGTGATGATATAATCCTGCTGCCCTAATGGAATATGTAAGTCACATGAGATGAGGTTCACCCCCCATTGAGATGACATTCACAACATTCATCTACCCTGTACACACACACACACGCACACACACTCTAATATGTTTTTTAGCTGGCACCCCCACGCATAGATTCAAATCCCCTTTTTCTCAAACTATGCCTCCCCCACACTTTTAACCTCCATTTAACCACACATGTGACTCTTTACCCTGCTTTGGCTGTCGACACGCTTCAAACTGTTACAACTGAACAAGCTTCAGAGCCAAACACAACGTTCAGAGCTGTGTGTGTGTGTGTGTGTGTGTG
>JAOWBC010001592.1:13279671-13305130 GCA_028566105.1 Hypoplectrus providencianus
TGTGTGTGTGTGTGTGTGTGTGTGGAAGTGTTGGGTTACAGCGCACTGTGCTCTCACAGGCGACCAGCTAACATTTCAGATGGTCCTCCAGTATGTTTAGAACTGAACACGCCGGTCCCCACCCACTCATAGCAGAGGTCACCCTGCTGCACAGACAGACAGGAGAGAGCAGTTAGTTACAGTAAGAGAGGGCGGCTCTGTTGTCTGACCAATTACACTCGAGATGATTCCAAGGAAGCACACGGCTGTCTCTTTTACTGGCATGAGTGATCCAGAAGTAAACATGAAGAGTGGCTGAAGTCAGAGGTTTACATACAAGACAGTCAGAGGTATTCAAAAAACTGCAGTAAAGGAAGTTGGCCTGCTGATGACAGAAACAGACCTGCAGGGCTGATCCGAAACTTCTGAGACAGCTAACTCTGACTGCTACCACACAAACAATTTGTGGAGGTTCTTCAACTTTATTACATAACATATCCACCTTAAGTATGCAAAATCTCATCCTTTATGTTAGTATAAGTACAAATAGAGTCTGGCAATAATCAGGCCTAAAGACATAGAAATTATTTGTCCTCACTCACTTTCCTTGTCTCAAAGTCAAGGTTTTAGTTAGATGACTGTGGTTAAACATGTTTTGTTTTATGACATAAAATACACCAGTGCATACGCTACTTGTGAATTTTGAGGCTTTGACATTTCCTTAAAAACGCATTTGCTCAAAAGTAGATAAACAAAAAAAAATAAAGTTAATGAGTGCAGGAACCATTTGGGTTGATTAATAAATATTTAATATAATTTATACAGGTCTCATCAGTTTTAGACCTGGAAAAGTTACATATTGCACCCTTGAAAGTAACTACACCTGTAAAATAAATGTAGTGGAATGTATAGTTCAATAGCTGAGGACTCTTGACTGTAGTGGGGTAGAAGTATGAAGTAAAATAAATTGGAAGCACCCACATGGAATACAAGTAGCTCAAAAATGTACTTAAGTAGAGTATTGGAGTAAACGTGCTTTATATTCCACCACAGGTTTTGGTTAGTTAAGTTCTTTTGTAACATGGATCCTTGTTCAAAATGCTAAAATTAGCTTCCTATGAAAATATTTGGGACGGCTGGGGGATATCTCTCATTAGGTCATCTAACAGAACTCCAAAATGTTTCTGTTACTTGGCAACCGCTGTCTCTAAGCAACAGTGGTAAACATGGAGCGAGACCGCCTCATGAGTCAAAGTTCCAGCGTGAAAGCCAAACTCAGGATCTCAAAAACAGCCTTAATGAAGAGCTCGGCCATCGGCAGCACACACCATGACTTCTGTGTGTGACTTTCGAAGTTTCCATAACAAATGTTAACAACACAACATATGATGTGGACAGGGTCTAATTTAATCCTCTCCGGTATTTCTGACACCAGCATGACGAAGCCGGGTCAGCAGGGCTGTGTGTATGCTAAAACACAGCGAGGGATACTGGCCACATCTGCTCTGAAGCTTTAAATCTGGTGAGATTCAAAGGCAACAAACAAGCCAGAAAGAAGTGAAGTTCATCAATTTGTTCAATATGGTAAAGCGTCCTCCCCAGGGGACATAAAGTGACACATTTACTACCAGGACACACCTCTTTTGACCCTGTCTGCTTGCTAAATGTCACTTATCTGAATGCATGTGCTGTGTAGCTGCAGACAACAAAAGCCAGAGTAAGCATGCTCCTGAAGTGCAAACCATATCTCAAAAGTCAAAGAAAAACATATCAAATATATGGGAAAAAAACACACTGCAAAGAAAAACATATCAAATGGATGTTTACAGTAATTACCTGCTTATGTGTGATTACATCTAATGAGCAGAGTATTTCATTCCAGGCAGAGATGAGTTAACAAGTTGTTTTTTTGTTTTTGCCAGGCTCCACTTCCCCTGACTGGGACTAAAAGTGAGTCCACAATAAACCTATCCCACCATGACATTAAATCCATGTAAACACAACAAGCCGTCTCCAAAACTTCAAAAAGGCCTCATCTGAGAGAATCATGCAGAAGGAAAACAAGAATCGTTATGGAAGAAATGTCCGAGAGTCGATTTTTCACATCGCAGCCACATGTGAGATTAATGAGACACAGGCTTGACAAAGAGGGAGGGCGCCATCTTTTCTCAATTCCGCATCAAGATGTAAACAATGTCCCACCCTCTAAACAAACACGAACAGTCCTCAAAGGAATACAATCTTTATATGAGCGACACACAACACTTTCTCCCAATAGCACGCATGAATAAAGCCTTAGAGAGAAGATGTTAGGCCAGCTAACTCTGAGAACAACATCTGACTGAATGGAAAGGTTGATTATTGGCACATAGGGAGCAAAATGGAAAGACAAAGGGAACATTCCTGAGGGCAGCCATTAGACAAGGCTGCATTGTCATTCGGGCTTGTTTTGGAAAGCATTGTGACACTTGATTATGTGACATGAGAAAAAATGTGACCAACCTCCAAAACTTAAACAACGCGGGGCAGAGTCGTGTCCACTCAACGGCTTCATTTAACAGATGTGACGTGCTGTGTATCATGAGGGTTAGCAAACAGACGGACAGCTTTGGAGGCCATTTGTGAAGGCCTTAACTAGACACATGCTGACCACATTGGGTTGGTCTCTGTCAGTCACCAAACACTGTGGAGGAGGGTGCAACCAAATTTAAAGGAAGAGTTCAACATTTGGGCCAATATGCTCCTTTTTTCCTTAGAGGGTGGCTTCTTCTGAAACACTGGCTGTTTCCCAATGGTTCAATATGTCCACTTAGCTATGCTAAACAGCTAGTGGCTGTTGCTTAATATTTATGAGGTATAGATCTTCATCAACTGTCAAATCAGCATTATTTCCCCAATCGATTTCTTTAAATGACAGTATTTAACTCTCAACAGACTAGTGTAGCACTTATGCATTTGCTACCAAAACATCAAATAACTTTATGTCCCATTTATGCTAGAGACAAGCCTTTAATGTGCCTTAATCCTGAGATCTTCAGCTTTCTGCGACATTTTGAACTGTTATGACAAGTGGCACCAACATTGCATGTGATCACAAGATGCAGAAAATTTTAATATCTTACAATGCTATTACTATGAAGAAAGAATCCAAATTATTATTGTCAGATTGTCTATTTAAAAAAAAACACCATGGCTGTAAATCAATCATTCAAAGTATTATTTGCACCAGATTTCAAATGAAGCTTGAAAAACCAAAATTCCTTAGTGGCTATGTTGTTGTTAATTTAAAATATGGTATGGTCAAACACAGGTAATGCCTAATGGTGACTTTACAGTGCACCAGAAAGAAATGGTAGGATCCAGACAATCATATGGTTTATATGATAATGACTAATAGAGTCATCATTTTTATTTCTTCTTCTCTGTAAGCTTTAAATGAATTAACATTTATTTTCTTGACATTTAGGCTGTGAGAATAAGAACAAAGGACCGTACCACATGGCTATCTCTGAACATACTCGAACACTATATTTCGATGAGGTCATTTAAAGACGAGGAGTTACAGTGCAAACTCATCCCAGTGGATATAATTGAAGCTCTTCTCCACACAATTTAGTTTACAATATGCTAGTAAATAAGACAGCTCAGTCAAGTGGCGATAAACCTAATTGAGCTCCTGTAACCACTAGTGATAAGGAAGAGATTAGACTGGAAATTACAAGCTTGGTTTGGGACGTTATCAGATAAAGACATGCTTCCACTGATCATCAGGAAACGCTGGACTCCAGCAGCATGGAGGACGAGAAAACAACTACAAAAACATTACATTTGGAGCCCTGCAGAGTGATATTCTTTGTAAAAACAGGTTTTTAAAAGCTAAGTTTCAGTTAGCAACGCTTAAAGGAAAAAAATGAAAACTTTCTTAATATAAACCAGACTCTTCTCTGTGGCTTTTAACACATCTCTGTGTATTTAGACTGAAATATGCAGAACAGGGGGTTTACATTAAAAGGGCTTTTCCAAGACTTGATGGCCCCGTATGCAATTGTTACACGTTGACGGACAAGTTGGGGCATGATGGATGTAATACGGCCCCATTGTGTGGGTCTGGGGGTATTTTCTTGTCATGATGTTCCACCACTCAATCCCTTTGCAGACAGCAGCCTCAGGTATTTCTCTGCCACTCCACCCCCACCTTCATTGTGTCTAAACCCCAAAGGAGAGCAGACTGGTGCGTGAAAACAAAACTACTCTCACAGATTCCCATTTCAAGTATGCCATTCGTGCCAAGTCAACAGGCAGATGAAAGATTAAACTTGGGAAACTTAACCTGTCGCCCTGGAGTCACAATCCGTGTTTCATTTGCCCACCACTGAGATTATTGTTCATTTCTCAGGGAAATAGGAGAGGGGGCTGTGGGTCACGAGTGTTGCCATAATGCTCGGCGGTGCAAAGAATGAGGCTTAGCATCAAAGGAAATCCCTTATATTTCTTCAAATTCTTTAGGTGACTTACATGTTTTTGTGGCGCTGTGTGGTCTCTGCAAACCCTGATTAAAATTCAGATGCTGTTTGGAAAGTTTTCAATGTCTGATTATACAACATATAATGACTTCAAGTTCACCCCACTGGAAAATACATTACCTATGCTTAGGAGGTCATGTTTCCACTTAGGTTTGTCTGTTTGTCTGTCTGTCAGCAGGATTATGAAACAAAACTACAGGCCCGATTTTCATTACACTTGGACAGGCCAAGGAAGAACCCAGTAAAATCTGGAGCAGATGCAAGAATTGATTTCCACTTTCCTTAACATTGCAGATAGTGTATTTGTGCTGCATTCAAGTGCTATCAATTTATCAGACGTTTCCAGTCATTCTCCATGGCTAACCTGATCTGTTTCCTGTGCTCTTTTTTTTTAAGTAAATACTGGAAAGCGTTGTGTGAAAGTGTATGTTCAGACATTCTGAGCAATAAAAGGCAACATTTTCCAAGTGGTGTCCATATTATTTTCATGTTATTTCCTAATTTTTCTATTGTTTAATCCCGTTTCTAAATCTACACCCAAGAACTAACTTAAGCATAAAAATATCCATTACTGCCAACTCCTCGCTGAAGTCTGAGCATTCCCACGAGAGAGAAAAAGTTCCCATGATCTTGGCCCTGTGGCCATATTCGGCATGCTAATACCCACTAAATCTGACACACAGGAACAGGTGTCTTTGAAACAAGGCACAGTCTACGTGATCTGTCGATCCCTTTTGCGGCTCCACAAGAAGCCGAAAGGAAAATTATATGGTTTGAGAAAACCCATGGCAGCCTAAACACAGAGACCCACAACACACACACACACACACACACACACACAGCACCAGCACTGAAATGTTAACAAGTAATTATATGCCTGGACTGCACTATAGAAAAGAGATGTGACATAATAAAACCAAACTGACCTAAAGTCTCTCTACAGCTGCAGAATGTACTATCTGAAGAATAACAATTGATAGAATTGCTTAAAAATGACCTTGGGTAAAATCCAGTTGGAGTAAAAGTGAATCCTGCAGCAGTCAAAACTGTTTTAGGACTGATATGGCATCTAAATCAGATATGGAAACTTCCCCGGAATTTAAAATGTTTGTGTCTCACACAGCGACATAGCAACAGGTAGCAGCAGTGGAAAGACCCAGCATCACATCCAAATACTAATCACTTAACTCAGTACATACTGCACATGTAGTCGCTCTGAATCTCTGTACTCTTATTGTCATTCCTCTGACCTCTCACCCACGCCAGCTTTGTGTGCTGTTGTTATGCATCCCGTTCCAACATATATTAGCTTTGAGCGTGATTTGTTTAATTGCCTGGAACGCAGCCATTGTGTGGCAATTTCTGTACTGATAATTGCCTTAAATACAGGTTAATGTGTGGACTGGAGCTGCTGGGGGAGCAGGCTTATTACCATTTAATGCTGACTGTTGGTTACATGGAACAGCAGAGAAACTGTAACAGTTTAACAGGCCTGGATGTGGGCCATGAGAAGAGCCTTGACTGTGGCATGCATTTGCCTGCTATGACTTCATTTGTAGCAGACATCCTCTGGACTTCTACTGCAGGGAGAGGAGCTACTGAAACTATTTGAGTGAAAAATCAAAAGGGAAAAACAAAGTACTTTTCCTCTAATTCAGCATCCTATTAGATTTATTTGCGCCTATGGGTAATTAGGTCAGCCGTTAAATCATGTGTGACACCAACAGCAGAAGAGAGCAAACGAACCAAGCGCAAAATTGTAGAAAACAACCTCAACAATGGCTGAAATATCTCTGACTGTCGCAAACAGGCATGACATTTCACTGACTCTCAGCCATCATTAGCCTACATGTTGTGTGATCTCCTCACTACAACCTGAAAGCATGTCAGATCGCAGGCCAGCACAAACTGCAGCTTCTTTTTCCTGCTGACTTTCACTGTGCAGCAGCAGGCACAGCGTGGAACATTAGAGGATGCTTAGCTTTTCCTTTGTTCTTGCAGCTTTTCTCAACTGTTCCACCATAAAACATAAAAGTGTGTATCATCCTGCAATTTTAAAAACACAGTGTGGTCTAACACCACTCTAAACGCTACACTGGGTTAATTAGTTCTGACTGCGGTGATGGCCTGAGGCTCGCCATTAATCTGTTCAGTCTTACAGGCGTCTTCATATGTCAAACAGGTCCAACCGTCTCCTTTTGCCTTTAAAACTCAACATCAGATATGGCATATATCTGGAGGTCGTGGTGTTATGATGGGTTGATCAGTATTGGAAAGTTCACATGAGTTACATAACATAATATCATATTGCAGGCAGGTGGGTGACAGACATAATGTCCCCAGCAGCAGCAGGAGTGCAGTATTCCTGTTTGTCCACTGCCTCTATCTATTGACATTTACATTAAAAAAAGGTTTTGAATTCAAATCAATGTTTGTAAGTTTAATGATCAGTAGGGTGCGTCAGGTTCATGTGAGTGCTGTCTGATGTTCTAATGTATTTTCAGACATTTGTGCTCACTGGATAGTTATTTCCTAACCTTAAATGTTGCTGCATCACAATCAGGCTGGGATAAGGTTATTACAGTGAGAGTGCATGTTTCTGCTCTTTTCCCTTACAAACACCCTGAGCCCCCTAATGAGTGCTGCGAACACTCAAACTAACCACAGCCATGCAAAAGATGAATTAGCGAAAATGCGTTTCCTGCACTGTTTGGCCTGTTATAATGTGTTTTACATATATTCAATAGCAAATGTGAACATCTGGCAGCATTTCAGCTTTGTTTACCTGTTGTCTCCTTTTGCATTTGAAGGTGGTGGGTGCAGCACTGTTTGGTTGTCCTCCATATCCACGACACATTTTGTATTCAGTTCAATTTCTGTGGAGAGAAGTTTGTTGTTGGAAAGTAAAGCAGGATGCGGGGGTGTGAAAAAGTGAAAAACCTAGCTACTTTAACCGTGTTCGCTCTAAGTCTGGCTCATAACTCGAGCTGAAAGCAGCAATGGCGAAGAAATCCAAACTTTATGATAATGTGGCACGAATCCGAGGAGACAGACAAGCGAGATTGTGAAGAGAAATCATTGTTTTAACACTTACCCCTGCGGTTCATGGGCCGAACTCTCACTGCAACTTTTACCTTTGAATCCGACATTTTTGTCCACTTTTCACTCCCACCCTGTCTATCCGCCGAGCTATCAATGTATAGTCTGTGAATCCCCGACAAGAAGCCCGGGTTTCTGCCAGAAAAAAAGGCAGCAGACTCTAGTTAAACAGCCCCAAAAGAGTCCAGACCTCGAGGAGAAGAGATAGGGATATGTTCATTTTTTCCTTTATATCCATCCGGGTTCGCTTTTTGTGCAAATCCAGCACTCTGCTCCAGCCCCAGACAGCATCCCCACCGCCATCTTCCACTGGGAGCACGACTGCTCTCCTCAGGCAGACTGGAGACGGCTGTGCCAAAGAGGGGGAAAGGATTTACGCACCGCGCCGCTTATCGGGAGGGGGACACCAGCGGACGAGAAATGTGAGTCTGTGTGACAAGTTAATTTACATGCACACACGATAAGCATCATTTAAAGACGCTTCGGAGGTCAGAGTGAAGAGCAGAGGGTTTATTAAGACGGATGTTTAAATAGCCATTATATCTCGCTCACTTTCTCCTTGACACGCGCACACACACACGCACATACACGCAGTAATTGAATTATATCACATTTAATAAATAAAAATAATTAAATAAAAAAAAGTCGAAGTGAGATTGCCTTTTTTCTTTAATTATTTTTTTATGTATAAAATATTGTTTATTATTTTAAATTCATGTTTTACTTATTCACTTTACACATATAACCCAAACACCTTATTAAACATTTTTGAATACCTTTAAAATGTATTGTGTGCTATTGTTATTCATAGAATGTAAATAACAATACATATACAGATAAAAATGACCTTGTGTTGCATTCACGTGATGTTAAAATAATGGAAAAACCGCATTTAAATGCAACATTGATATCAATGGCATAGTAATGACTCTGTACAGCAGTAGTTTCCTATCTTTTGACCGGTGAGCCCATTAAAATTAAGCAACTTATATTTCCTCATTAAAGGTTTATGACCTTGAGGACATGAGGACAAGGATTTATGACACTCCAAAAAGAAAGTAGCTACTCAGTATTTCAACATAAAACAGAAAAAAAAGGAAGAAATAAACACTTTTTTTCTGATTTAATGTATATATTTTCTTATAATTTTAAACATACTTGCTATTGATTATTACTTTCTATTACTATTATTACTTATTATTTGTTAGCTACCACTGACACACAACAGAAATTTTAATTAATGTGTGTTGACTTTATAAATAAACAAACACAATTAATGACATTGTACAACTGTCTAAAAGTGTAACATATGGCACTCATTTGACATTTTATCATTTTAAACGTAAAACTTTACTTATATTTAAGTATTGCCAGGTCATCTCATCACTTTATATGATCAGTTTAATTTCAAATAGGCTGCTGTAATACTGTTCATCTGAGCTTCCTTATTGGCCCAGCATCAGACTAAGCAGAATAAGTCTTCACTGTATGGTCCCCACTGTCCAGGATGACAAGCATGTTGTTCAGTGACATCAGTCCAACTGGGCGGATGAGGTTATCCCCCACAAGTGGGGTCAGGACCGGGCCATTCTGGAGTTTCCCCAAACTCCAAATCATACCCTGATTGGAGTCAATCACCATCACATCTCCATCTCTGTCAAAGGCCACGTCTGCCATGTTCAGCCTTGCTGTGGACTGCAGGGTCAGGCTGAAACTGTCAGTCTGATAAAGGAGGTGGAAGTCTTTTGTAAACACTGTCAGCCTCGTGTGCCGGTGCTTTCCTGGTGGAGATGTGTCATCAGGTAAATGCTCCATCACTGCAGCGTTCCCAGTCAGCTGACAGCAGGCCACTGCTTTTGGATGCTGCAGATCTGAAATGGCTGTTTGATGCTCTCGCATGAGACCTTGGGTGTAGTCCACTTTTACCTGGGTCAGCGTGCCTGCCTGGACATCTGAGACAAGGATGTGCCCACAGCTGTCTGTGTCCACACCCCAGGGCATCTGGAGGAGATCTTTGACCGTCAACACGTGGTTACCCCTGGAGGTGAAAACCTTTACAGCTTTATCTCCTGCATCAGTCACCACCACGTGACCACAGGGAGCCACGGCCACATCCATTGGGAAACAGATCTCCCCGCTGGCTCGTCCCCTTTGCCCAAAGCTGTGCAGCTTCTTCCCCTGTGGACCAAACACCACCACTCTCTTCTCTGCATCATGCACCACCACTATAGTCCCTGAAGATCCCAGACTGGATATCCCAGTAGGGTTGATAAGAGTTCCCCAGCCTCCGAAAGCTGCACAGAGGTGCAGAGATGTGGATGTCAGACCTGCAGCCAAGCCCAAGCCTGGCTTTATCCTGTGAGGAGGAGCAGTTGAGGATGTGGGACTCCGGGACAACAGCAGCTCCTGCAGGTCACTAAGAGCCTGGCAGTGGGAGGTGCTGTCAACACTGCACAGCTGTCGACAAAACGGGCACTCCAGCTTCCTTAGGAGAGGGTGGGACAAGGCCCTGATGCATTCCAGACAGAGTACATGGCCACAGGAGAGGTTCTGTGGTCTGTGCTCCCTCTGCTGAGTGCTGAACTTCTCAAAGCAGACTTTACACTCCAGCAAGTTGATCTGGATCTCTCTCAGAATCCCCTCAAAGCTCAGGCTGCCACGACTCGGGGAACGAGGATTCTTGGCCATGACTGAAATATCCTGATGTTCTCTCAACCAGCTGAGTCAGATCAGTCAGCTGATGCAGCTGCAACACGTTCAGGAGCCAAAAAAAGGAAAGACTGATCATTCAAAAGGATAGAGAGAAATGTGCAGAGAGGGATATGAGAGCAAAGCACTGCCACATATTTGTCAACACACTCATGTCCTGTGCTTGAGGCCCAAAGGGTCACGTGACAGTTTGCGCCACACAGAGGCTCTCTGCTGCCCTCCTTTGGAAATCAGTTTACTCACATGTTGAAGAGTGTTTACAGGCCATGTTTTCTCAGAAGCAAGAGAATAAATTCTTTTTATTTGTATATTTAATGTTATAATACAAAACCTTTTTGTTGGCTGGATTCAAAGCCAGAATCTCATAGAGGTGTTAGTGTGTCTGTGGACTCACTGTGAGCTGAAAGCTGCTGAGAACTTCCGTTTTTAGGTGTTGCTCTGCTGCTACTGTTTATGTTTTGGGCTATACGACATTCTTTGCTGATCTTTTCAAAGGGAACGTCAACCGTACCTTCAGAAACATGTTGTTATAGGTCAGCATGAGGCAGCTATTTCAGTCTCTGAGTTTCATGGTTTGCAGACTGAGTGAAATCTGATCCAAGACAGGCTGTACTTGAGTCAGCCAATCCGGCACTCCTTTGCTGCAGCGGGGCACTCTTCAGGGGTCGAGCAAGGTCATTCATCATTTCCTATTGTTAAGTATTCAAACGGTTCACTACTTCTATGCATGTAACTGCAAGTAGAAAAACAATTTGTAGAATGAATAACAAAGACACTTATTGTGTGAAGTACTGCTACTGAAAAGAGAAAATGATTCAAAAACTGAGCAAGTGTTTAAGAGGAAATGTAAAACATTTTAATATGTCTCAGTATTTCACAGTGAAAAAGAACAGCCATTTTTAATCTGAATTGTTTTTGGCAAATGACATCTATATCCAAAGACAATGTACCATTTATAGAGTCTACTGTAGCACGGGAGCCTGGTCCATTCCACAGAGGTCGACGTCTGGATTGTCGAGGATTATAAGGGATATATTTGTACTGAGATGATGCTGACAGAGCAAATGAAAATAGAACATTCAAAAAAAGCACTCAACAACAAAAGAATCAAACACAAGAAGCCAAATTTTAGTCGCAATACAAACTGAGAAAAGTTGTGAATAAAAAAACAACATGCAAACAGGCACAAGGGGTGAATTAAAAATGTTACGCTGACAGTGAAAGACGTAAAAATAACAATACTGGCGCCCTGGTGTACGTTGTTATACGAAGATTTGTTGACTACTCTTGTAACATTTTCCTACTGAAACACTTGATTAGACACAGCCATGCAAATGCAATATAACAAGAAGGTGGACAGTAAAATGAAGCCACACCTGCACACAGACAGGCAGTCTGACAGCACATGCAGGAATTTGAATAATTGCCCTCCATTATCAGTAAAGAAAAAAAAAGATAGCAGCCACAAGATGGACAGGGAGAGTAAAATCACTCAAGGTCACAATGATTCACAATATACTCAAGCATTACAAAATGTACAGTATTTGCAAGAAAACATTCTGAAAAGTGCTTAAACTGTGTGCTTTGCTTTGTTCCAGGTCAAACACAATCCTCAGTCAATGATCCTCCAGAGCTAAAGCTGTCTTGCATTGAATACCTGCCCACATTCAAGTTATTACCACATAACAAGTGTGAACATCTATGATGTAAATACACAATAGATGATAGATGCTAATAAAAAGACTTCATAGCCTTTCTGTGCTATAAACATAGAGGCTCCAATTATTGTGATAAATTCTAAGTGATGGCTTTTAACAATGAAATGTGTTGAACCAACATACTGGCGTTAAGGCTGGTGTAAACCAGTCAAATGTACATTGACCATCAATGATATACTGTATCGTAGAATAAATGTTTGTAAAGTATAGTTTTATCAGCTACAATGATCATGCAGTCACAACTACTATTGGCAGTTTATTTATTGCCATCTCCTTCTCTCTCTCACACACACACACACATTCACACAAAAAATACCTCTCTCTCTTTTCACACACAGAAAACTGTGATCAGTGGTTTAGGGGTTTTTTCTGACAATAGCACACAGTTAAGTGTGCATCTCTGTAATCCAAGCCTCTCTGCACTCCTAATAACACTGCATGGGCCTGTTCATCCACTTAGTCTCTCCTGTCTCTACTCCCTCTACTGTAGGTGGGGGCTTTCTAGACTTTAATTACACCAGGAAGTGGTTGCATCTCTACCCCCTTTTCAACAGGTGATTCTTCACTCCTGGCTCCTTGGAGTGAGTTCAGGAGTCGCACACCAGCTTCTAGCTCCAACTCCTACTGGCTGTCCAGGCCATTGATGGATTTGGTGTTTCCGGCACCCGTCCCTCTACGTCTGGTCGTCGGGCTCTCGTCCTCCGGCTCTGTGTCATCTGAAACATGAGGGTCAAACACTTGAGAATGAGTTTATAAATAAAACATTCAACTGGACTTTGTAGTTTGAGTAAAACCCCATTTCAAACACTAGAGGTCAGCCCTTTACAAGATTACAGTCAAAGTTTAATATTTACTTTTATTAGCCGTATTAATGTGGTGGATGGACTCACTGTACCTTTAAATACTTCTGACACATGGTCAGCATATTCAGTGTAATTACTGTCGTCACATTCTGAGAAGCTCTGTGAGAGGAGAGGAGAAGACACATGACACACATACCAAAACCTGGACAGTTAACATACAGCTGCGAATTGAGGTTTAGGTTGGAATCTGGATTTCACCGTCTGAAGGGACTTTCATGCACGTCTGAATTTTAGAACAGCCAACAGGAATGACCTGTGATTGGCCCAAGTCTCCTGCCTCTGACTTTCTAAACAGCCTGTAAACAGCTAAGAGTAAAAGTTTAGTGATCTCAACGTGAAACTGCCTATCCAAGCTTTAAACCAATGAAGTTTCCATGCAATCCTGACAAGATATAGCTTAGTTTTAAATGGAGACCAACTTTTGTTACTTTTTGTGATAGATGTGTGACAGACTTTACACAAGGGGAAAAAACACTTCAAACATACCTTTTCTCTGGGACCATAAGTTTCAGCACACCACACCATTCCATACAGGCACAGGAATGTAATGAAGGCCTGAAAACAGAGCACACTTAACTGACTGTTTAACGATTCATGGAAAATCCAATAACTTACAGCACAGAGGGTTTTGATGCTCAGTTTTTTTTAAGTCGAAACAGAAAGATATATGGGAAAATTCATGGCGTGTTGGCAGCAAAGTTGAGTCACATGGTTTTATCTATTTTGAAGCATGGCAAGCATGTTACTGACTTAAGACCATAGCAATTCATTTTGACACAGAAGTGCAACATTACTCTTACCAAACACAGCAGCCAGAGGATCACATAGAGAATCTGTGTTTTTGAGAACAGGTCCTGTCCAAACTTAATACATGCCAAGGCCTCCAGAAAGGCTATTGCCCTGTAAAAGGAGATGAAAAAACAAATGAAGCCTCTGAATCACAGGGAGTAAACTTTTGTTTTGACTGAAAAAGGGTACTTTAGTTGGTGGTACAGTTTTGGTTTCACTTACCCAAACACCCAGCACTGGGTCCCAACTCTCTTGCACTGTGTGTCTGTAAGGTACGCATAATACTGCCTGAAGCAAAATACAAACAAACACAATGTAAAAATTCAACAGCAGGCAAAACAGCACCTGCACTCTGGCAAACTGTCCAAACGAGAACTAAATAAATGAATATAACAATGCCCCATTTTAAGTTTTTAGGGATAATTTCCCTACGAAAAAGTTGTCCTTTATGTTTGTACCTCACTGTTGGAGCTGTGATGATACCAATGAACAGGATCCGACACCAGCTTAGTGCATGGCTTGCGGGAAAGACGAAAATGTGCTTGAGGAAGAATGTGTTCAACTCTGTTAGCTGTGGAAAAAAGGGAAACAGGTAGAAGAGAATTAACATTTAGAGAAGTGGAATATTCAATTAGAAAGTACAAGTGTAGGACTGCTTAAACATTGTCCCTGTTACAAATGATCTGAAATAAATTATTATACAAGGATCAAATACAGTAATCATATTTGACTGTCCAAATGCTGTGCAAATATTAACAGTCAAAATATTAGCAATGTCTGTGTTATAGTTCTATAAATGCACTGAAGACAACTTCCACCTCAAACAAAGAAGTTGGATTATGGTCAGGTGACAGATTTAGCCAGTGATAAACATTGCCCTGTTTGGGTCTAAAAACCTACTGGTTGCTTTGGATTAGTCTTGCTGCACTATTGTAAAATTATGTACTGTATGTTATGACGTAGTGTGATTTGAGGTTCCAGCTACATAACCACAACCTTAAATTATCCTCATACAGCAGGCTAATTTTAACTCTGATTTAGACTCTTTTTAACAATCACATTTTCCTTTTTTTGGGTTGGTTGGCAGTGATGCCAATTGTTGCAACTACTGAAAGATTATTATGGGATGTTTGATCATTGATTGAAAAAACTTACCAAACTGGTAATTTTGGCAGGACAATCTTTAATTTTTCAAACCGTTATTATTTTGCATTATCTTGGTCATGAGCTGTCTCACATGACTTTTCAGTGGTCTAGTCTAGTCCTGCGACCACAAATATTCATCATAGCTGATGTTTTGACTCCATGTCAAAACAAGAACAGGTGGAGCAAATTTCGCGAAATGAGAGATCTTTTCAATAATCAATGCCAGTGTCAATCAAGGGAGAGAAAACAGAACTCAGCATCTGGCCCATCTAAAAAGACTATTACGCCTGTGTTAGACTAGTCGAAATGTGTGCTGTGAGTTAGATCTATTTAGTCTAATGAGACTCAATTTGTGCTTAACAGGCAGATGCACTGAAAAGGTTAACCAGTTCAGCCATGACACAAACAAACAAAGATTGTCCTACAATGCAAGTCACACTCGGATTAACAAATTGGCAACAATACTAGCAGTTCATTTAGAGGGAAACTCTGTCCAAGTCCCTCTCATCTGCACTGGAAGATAATGAGAGGGAGGGCTGCTGCCGTTTCATTCACTCATTTGGCCTGGAGCCTTTTCGGTTGAACCCAGTGAAGATCAGCTAAACTGTCAGCACGCTGAGTAGAGCTGAGACGTCCTCCATCTCTTCAACTTATTCTCAACGACTGGTAATTACTATTTAAAGTCTCAAGGGAGCTGAGGACTGGCTGTGTGAAGGATCGGGGTGGGCAATGTTGTTTCATAGCCACACAAAAATGAGAAAAACAGCAGCTTTCATTGCCATGGTTGCCAGTGGGAAGACATTTGGCAGCAACAGCTCACTCTCCAGTGGAAAGCAATGGAGCTTACTCAAGTTCTCCATCCTTGTTTTACTCATTACCATAAATTGCTCCCAAGTAATCTAGCTTGTCTTTCAGCGGTGGGATTAGCTGTTGATGTGCAGACAGCAGGACACTCACGCATTATATAGATCCATGTGAGACAGGTTTAAGATTTCAGCAACAGGGGAGGCAATTAGATTAGCCTGGACTTAACACTCAGAGCACACCGGATGATCCCCGACTAGTCAGCACTTAGTCACTGTGAAATCCTGGAAGAGGATTTCTCTGTGACCCACCTGCCAGATGATCATGAACAGATAGACACCCATCACTCGCTGCAGGGAGGACTTTGGGTCAAGCCATCGCACGTAGGTCCAGCTCGCAGGGGTAAACTGTAATGCAGCTCGTTTGATCTTCCCTGTGGTGGTGTGGATGTCCCTACATGGGAAGCACGGGAGAAGGTTTACAAAGACGTGCAGATAGATTTACAATAAGTGTTATGTTAGTACAGTAGACAAAGCCGGATGAAAGTAATGCCATCACATTAATCATTTATGTCCACTCCGCCTTGATGAACTTGTTGGATCCTATTTCAAAACAACAATTTATGCATCTCTACATGGTATCTCAAGTTTTTGCTTGATGTATTAAAAAACCCTTTGTCATTTCAGTTTGAAATGAAATTATTTTAAAAGGTGGATCATCATTTACTGATAATATACATAATGCATTAATACTCACTGAGGGCTGATACCATAATTTGCATGAATCAAGGCCGTACAACTGTCTAACAAATCCAACTAACTTAACAAATGCATTATAGATTAACACAAAACTGGATATTGTAAGTTGTCATTAATATTCCGAGAAAAAAAGTCATACTTTATACTGGCCCAGTGGTAGGTCCTCATCTCCAAAAAGCGGCAGACAGTCATGCCAAGCCAAATGCCTCCTCCATTACACAGCAGAATGTCCAGAATCACTTGGTCCCACCAGCACTCAGCAAAGTTAGGCAGCAGATGCATGAAGAATAGCTGAACAGGATATTAAAAGGCTATGAGAGTCTATATCATGTATGAAAAACTGTTCTCATCTTACAGGAGTATTGTTAGAAAAATATTTAAAATGTCCCAAAACTGATTAATTTGCCAAGATAGAGAATACAGTCTCTACCGAAGGGAGGCTACCAAAGGGAAAGTCATGCTAAAGGATGTTCAGTGTGGTCTGATGCATGCTCACCTCAGTAAGCTCCCAGGTAATACTTATGGTCCAGCATAGGCCATAGCTTCGAATGAGCAGGGCCTTCATACCCCAGCCCCAGAAGTGGCTGAATGCAAAAATGTCAAAATGGCTCAGGATTCTCTCCCAGGTGATAACATGGCAGTTGACAGCATATTCCTGCAGAGAGCAATGCAGACTGACATTACTATGATTGATAATGCCCTCATAGAGAACACAACTGGGGCATGTAAATCATTATGAAAACTATACTCTGAGTAAGCCGACAACACTCACCATAATGTCTGCCTCTCTCTTGGCATAACGCAGGTTTGGGTCCAGCCAGTACATCAGCTGCTTCACCTGCTGCCAGTTCAGGAAGATGATGAAAACCAGGAACAGGAAGTAGAGGACACTCAGACCTGAACAACAACGAGATAGGACATTAGGTGGAAGGGGAGGGAAATCTAAGGTCCAACCAAAACCAAACCATTTTTTTTTTTACCCCGTCAGACTTTTGCAATACTCACCAAAAACTATTCGCCATATTGCTGGATGTGGTCTAGTGAATGGACCTAGAGTGAGAAAGATTATTGTGATGAATTCCATCTGAATTTAATAGTCTCCTGTTGAAAAGAAAGCACATATCTTTTGTGCCCCATCACCCATTATCGCTAAGCTACTGAACAGGTTATGGTTAATATAGAGGAATGTAATCAACCATAATAATAAATGCATGTTGAGTTGTTATCAGTGGGTAATAGCTGTGATAATATATGATCCAAATTTTTTTATTTATATTTCTTTTAATATATTACTTACACATAAAGTAGTTTTTAGTAGGATGCAAGAGCACTACCGCTCCAGTGTAGTTCATCTAATATAATACAGCAACAGCAAATAATGTTTGTGGAAAACCTTCAGTTTAACTGTAACAAATGGAAAACACATGACTTAGCTAAATAAATAACTTCAGGGTCCTCTATTGCTCACCGTTAGGAAATGCCAAAACACTGATGACAAGGAAGAAAGAGATGACCAGGATGAGCCCCACCCAAAGATTACTGTCGGGATTTCCATCATCTCTGCAGGGAGAGTAACCAAAAATTATCCACGTTAATAGTTAATATCACCAGTGATACTGTGACATATGTTAACCAGCTTATTTTACAAGAGCTTTAAATCTCCTCCACAGCTGTAGTGATGATTCCACCTCAAACATCTTTAAAAGCGTCAAACAGAAAATATAAGAAGAGGCTATATATGATATTCACAGAGGGGAAAACAGGGTTTGTAAAGCAGATAGTGACTGTTATTTCGTTGCGAGTCGTTGCTAGTTACATTGTAGCTAATGTCATCATCATCACTGTACTACCGTTACATAAGACATTTCTTTTTATTAGCTTGGGTTTGCGATTAATAACAACTAAACAAAAGCAGTAGCCACTGAGAAAGTTATTACAGAGTCTTTTTTACCGATGGGAAGATTATTTCAGTGGGAATATGTATTTTAGGGTAGCTAAAAGCTAGCTAACCTCCCAATATACCTGGCTATGTCAGAGCATCACTGCTGCTGTTAGCCGAGCGCTAGCTTACGAAGCTAATCCAGAGAGCTAACTAAAGCTAGCCGCAGACAACTTACCTTGTAAACGCGAAATACATCAAACTGAGCACCGTGCATGTCAGCAGTGTTATGGTGTGCGGTTTGTAGAAAAAGTCTATCGTGATATCCTCCACCTGCTGCTCGTTTATCATTCGGAAATGCATTCTGTAATTCACATCATCCTTGCTCAAGGTGTGGGATCCGCTATAGACGGACGCCATAGCAGGACACAGCCAGCAGAGCAGCAGCAGCAGCAGCAGATCCTCACAGCAGCATGAGAAAGTGATCCACCACCCAGAAACTGTCACTACCACAGACAGGAAATGGTTAAAATAAATATATATGGTTACATGGCATAGTAGCTGCGCACAAACTACATGTGACAGTCGAACAGAGAGAGCAACAGAGGGTTAAAAAAGAGGGAGAAGACAGTTTGTAAAGAAGTTGTTCACTTTTGACTGTGATTGGTGTACATGTTTAAAGGGAGTGTCCCAAAGCGGAAGAGTTCACATGCCCTCACCCATTCATCATGTGCTGCCCGTCTGCTACGATTGTTTTTAGCGTGACCTCCAGGCAAGGACTTTAAAGCATGACACATGGACAGAGGTTGCCTTGTCAGACTAATAAATCAATTAAAAAAGTTAATCTGTGACCTCCTATTTCTAAGTAAGCCTAGAGGAATCGGGGACGTGAACATGAAGTAAAACAGTGTGGAAATAGGAATGTCAAATGAATGTGATTCCTAGAATACACCTTCCACTGAAAGGTGAACTTACTTCACTTGACTTTGTGTGTGTTTACCTCCCCCACGTGGCCGCTCACAGTTTCACATGTCACTGAAACCAAAAAACACCCTCAGCTCCCAGCAGGGGTCCCTAGCAGTATTCACAAAGAGCAGCAAGAAATACCATGGAAAGCAATATTTTTAAGAGTTCCTGCTGATTTTATTTATTTCGTTTTGAGACAAGTGAAGAGTGATATAAGAGGCTATTTACACATAATTAACCCCACACAGGATATATAGATAGACATCAAGGCATTCTTATGTTACTGCAGTAAGTTATCCAGACATTGCACAGGAAAGAAAATGTAAATGTAAACACTAGAAAAAAATGTATGACAATAGAAAATAAATAATATAATCAATTAAAATAGTTCATTACAGAACATGAGAAGTCACTCAAGCATACTTTATAATTATAGGTAAATATATCTATTAAATAATCCACATAATAAAAATAGACTAGAATACACCATAAATTAACTAATCTTCTATTAATATCCATATGTAAACATAGGATAATAGGCTACTATATACATTAGTTATGATATAGGTGATACGGTGACTTCTCTGTCTCTGGGAATACACTTTTGCACTATGTTTCCACTACATTTTTTAAATTTTCTGAATAGAACATTTATTTTATAACTAGTAGCAGTTGTACCATGACAAAATGTATGCATTGTATGTATATAACTGATCAGTTCTAGGTATATAAGAAGACAAATGAAGCATTCATTATAAAACAATCACTTTTATTTGTATGTCAAAAAGTTTAAAAAGTGGTTCACAAAAAACATTAAAAGCAAACAGTCATTATATCACAGTCAGTTTTAACGTAACCTAATCTTCCAGGAGTTGAGACAATACAAAGATCTTCAGGACTCACAAATTAAGAGTCCTTATGGAATGTAAAAAAAAAACATTATTTAAATGGCGTTTATTTCTGCTATAAAACAATAAAATGATGCAATATCAACAGGATTATTTACGCATACAAACTAATAGATTATCTATATCCAAGAAGTGGCTCTTTGGCTTGCTTTGCATTTTTTTGTATCTGAAATGAAAAACAATAATTAATTTGACATCATTTATAAGGGTGTTGTTTTATCGGGCATATTGCATACTGTTAATCTGTTGTGCGTTTTTAATATGATAAGGAATTAGAATGTACCGGGTAAATAGTTGCATGGTCATTGGTTCAGCTCAATCTCCCTGTTTCAGCAGAATGATGGGCTGCAGGGGGAAAGAACACCCTATTAGTTTAAATAATCTAAATCCTCGTACAATATATGCACTTGCTTTGTGTGTAAAAATGTCATACCAAAGTGTTGAAATTCTGTCTGCACACAGCTTTACTCAACCAGTAGATCAAGAAAATGGCTGTAAACTTTTCAATAACCAGCAGAGTCATAATCAGTCCGTGGATTCCTTCATGGACCTTTTATGGGATTGAGAGAGTGCTGGAAGTGAAAACATGTTGTGTTTGTACATCAGAGTTGATTCTTTGAAAAGGGTGAATGCTGTTTGTCTTTACCATGACATCTGGTGAGCTGTCCTCCATAAACAACTGAAGTCTGATCGCGCAGAGACAAACTGCCGCCACTGACCAGAAGAAGCTGATGATGTTCAGAGAGAATGACAGCTTTGCCTGAAAGGTGAAAAACACAGACATTACTGGAAATCATGAGGAACACAACAAAAAAAGAGTATCAGACAAGACTTTAATGATTTTGTGGATTGTCCAAAAAAAGATGCAAAATTGTGTTGAAATCCAAATGTGCTTATTACTATATTAATTTACCTTTAAGTTTAACCCGGAAAGGTCATTTTTTGAAGTTTAAGTGGTTGGCAAACATAAGTAAAACTTAATTTATGTCTAGAGTTCCTTTAGATTTCTCACCCACTTCGACTGTTGTTAAGAAAGAAGCTTTAAGTATGTAAGACAATGTCACTTTGTACAATCTTATCTGCAAATCACTTCACTTTTTCTTAATACAATCTTAATCCATGATTGATTTTTGTAATATAAAATAACAATACATAATTCGGAGCATCATTGCGTATGATCATCGTAAAAAACAAACACAAAAAACAATCAGAAACATTCTAAATATGATATTCCTATATTCAGAAAATACTGTCACATGCCATAATTTTCATCTTTAGTTGTAAATTCAACTAGACATTTTTAACTTACCACATGCATGTTTGGAGCCTGTCCGGCAGCATAGGACAGCATACCGCAGACCACAAACTAATATAATAATAAAACATGTTAAATATACATCGATACAGAAAAACAGAATACTATAGAATAAAATTAGAAATCTTTTTTTTTCACCTATGCAAGGAAACTAAGAAGTCACAGAATAGATGTGTACATAAAGTACTTTATGCACCAAATATATAGGCATTTCCACTGGTTTTAAATTATTGTTCATTATCTGATTTTCACAAAGTTATGACTTAAGTGAGTTATGGGAGTGCTTTTTTTTTTTTTTAATACTGCAATTTTATTTACCACAACACTGGGGAAAGTGTAGAGCTTGGTTAAGTTGTCTGTCTGAGTGAAAATCAGACCGAGTGTGAGGATGAACACACCAGCGATGGCTTGGGCAGCCTAATGAAAATATAGAGAAAAAAAAATACTCCTTCAAAATGCTGCAGTTTTGTATAAAAATTCAAATCACAAATGTAAAGCAGTGAAATATTCTGTGACTCTATTTGTGTAAGAGAAAAAGTCAACCTACTCCGAGAGGTTTAGGTTTCCCTTTCATAGCAAAGATCTTGTAGGAATCTCTGTACACACACTGAAATTTCTCTGGCATCAGTTGACCCTCTGCAGCATCCTTCAGACTCCCGATGGGAATAGTGATGATCATTGTTTCATCACATACAAATGTCTTCATTTTCCTGCAAAGACAAACAACGTTAAAGCCTTTTTTTTTTCTTATCACTGTGGTGATCTGCAGTTGAGGTTTTCAGTGCACACATACCTTTTGTTGCTCCTCTTTATCTTGATCCAGACCTGAAATTATCTGCTTTGTCAAAGAAGCTTGACATGGGAAATGACCTGCTACTCGACTTGTCTTTGTCGGTCTTGCCTCCCCCCTTCTTTTTTTTTCACACACATACACATACACACACATACACACAAACCCACAAAATGCTTGCACGCCGACTGATTTCATCAGTTTGAATATTTAAAACTGTAAAGATTAGATTTTTTTTTCTAATTAAAAAATGTAAAGAAACATGTTCTGTTGAGTCAGAAATACTGCACCATAACATAAAATACATAGTTATGGAGCCTTAAATGTTTTAGTGTGATGATTTTGAGAGACCTCTGGTTGAGTGAGGAAGTTAAGGCGTGAGGTGACCTCATGATTCAAAGTATGTGCAGGGAAGTGGCAATCATGCTGAGCGAGGTGAATGTCTGACACAGATAAAGAGGGTGAAATAGATTGTCAACATCTCCAGCCAAACCTGGTAAGAACTTCATTCAACTGCACTGAAAAAAAATAGCCTTTTGTAGTTATTTGTGTTATAGAAAGAATAGGGGGAAAATGATTTTGCTGGCATGTTAAAGTCTTCATATGAACATGTATGTATACTACTGAATCAAAGGCTTTGTGCATGTTTAATATGTCATCTAAAAACCATTATAATTCTTCTTTCAGCCTATATTAAAAAGACCACTGGGAGCTGAAAAATCACTGCACTCTACCTCATTTATATGTTTTACTGACACCTCTGTTTACAGTAGTTCTTTCCTTAAGGTGATATTGCATTGGATTGCAGTGTAATTCTAACAGTGTTAACTAAATACATTTACTCCAGTTCAATAAACTGTACTTTAGTACATTGAGGAGCTTCCTTTTCATAAGTGTTTGTTCCTTTTATGCTACGAACATTTAAAGGGAAACATTAACAAAACAGCTTTTCAAAAATTAAAAAACATTTCTGCACAATAAACACATTGAAACTAAACCTTAATCGATTTATTAATTGATTAAATTAGAATTAGTATTTTTTAGTATTAATTCATAATAATTTAGTATTTTTCATAGTATTTTTCATGTTTTTCATTTACTTCTTCATTTACTGATTTTACATGAATGCATGTGATAAAAATCTTATTGTTTGAAACATAACAGTTGCAAGAGACTTTATATTTGAGTGCTACTTACTGTACTAAATGAAGGAAAATAAAACATTTAAATATTACGCAGGGTAACAATGATAGAACAGCAGTTTCAAAAATGTCATGTATCACCTCACATTCAAATAAAATCTTAATTTTCATAATTTATATTTCAGGTTGTGTGCCATTGCATTACAATGTACAAGGGTTGCTATTATCTGTGTACTTTTTACTGCAGTGTTTGTCCCATGTTAAGACTACAGGAGAAAACAATACAGTAAAAAATTAACAACTATTTTTTTCTAGGGTATTACACAATATAAATCATCGTCCCTCAAGGCCAGAGAAGCACCATGGCCTGTGCTGATGTCGACATGGACATCCATGGAGCTGATGAGCCGTCAGTGCCCCCGAGAGAGCCTCCATTGAGGCGATATTATAAGGCTACAGAGCCGGTGCCAGAAAGCAAAGGGCCGCTGCATGACCTGCTGCAGAAACAACCCGCGGTGCTGGGGGTAAGAGAGGCAAAATTCAGGAGATCATGCAAAAAAACGCAATCCCATTAGGATGCATTCCTGCTGGTGATGTTGAACTCTAACCCCATTTCATTATTGGAGAATCAAGGTGATATTGGAAAATGTTATTGTGTGGATTTAATTCAATACTGATGCCTCTATATGTCCTACATAAGATATTCTGTATAGCTCTCCTTGATTTAATATTTTGTGGTTATGGCTGATATTGTGGCAAATTTTGGGATTTGGAAGAACTCTAAACTGATTTTGAATTGGCCTTATTCCTTACATGATACCTGTCGAGAAGGCTTATTCTCTGTTCATTGTAAATGAGGCATCACCATATGAATTTATGTTAACTTTGTGTCAGCATAATCAAATTACAGTTATTCACGTAGCCACAATTACATCAACTTGTCGCTGCTGCAACAGCTGCGTTGTTTTTTTTTGTTGTTGTTTTTTTAAAAAGCATTAATTAAATTGCTTCTTTCATTTTCCTTCTTCCAAATCAAATACGCGTGCAAATAATTTCATCAAACAAAAATCAGTCTGAAATATGTGGATTTATATTGGTTGCTTGGTTCCTAACCCAATTACACTGCAATTACTGAACATGGACTTAAAAACAGTCTTAACAAAACAGATATTGAGCATTGTGTGAGTGTATTGCTTCAGCTTGAAAGCTGCAACATGTTGGTATGGTTAGAGAAAAGAGAGCGAAGGGGGATGTCCACAACCACTCATACCCACTGAGCAGGATGGACAGCAGTAACAGGAAATGCTTGTTGAGGGTTTTGTGGTATTGTGTAAAAGCTTAGACAACACATACACATTATACTGTGAAAAGCTTCACACTTTTCTCACAGCAAAGACTGTAACTTTTTAGATGAAACAATGAACTACATAACAAATACTGGTATTTTATGTCCAATGTATTTATTTGAGTGTGCTATTTGGTTCCTGTACATGTCCTCTTTACTCCTCAGTCTCTGCAGGTGGTGAGTGGCCTCCTCAGTGTTGGAGTGGGAATTCTTTTTGCAGTGACCCAGGACATGGACCAGTCCCTTTTTACTCTGTTCAGAGTTTCCCTCCTGACTGGAGCACTTGTGAGTTTACAGTTTAAATTGCTAATTATCATGCAGATAAAAAACAATGATTAGCTCAAACATAAGAAGCTAACATGTCCATTGATCTACAATATAGTGACTTAGCATTGTTTTCCTCTGCAGTACACCACCGCTGGAGTTGTTACCAACCTGCTGTTCAAATATCCAGAAATACTGCCTGTGAGTACAACTCAATACAAGACCAGCAAATTATTTGTAAAGCAATTAGGTAACCAATTAACATAAATGTATGACTTGTGTTTCAGGTGTCCTTTACAGTCAACTGTGGCTGCATTATTGTAGCTGCAATTTCAGCTTGTCTGATAAGTGTAGACCTGGCTCACTGGACTCCGGAAAATGATCAGCATTTAAGGGTAAGACGACATACAGATTACAGGGCTGGACAATAATATAGGATCAAAACGATATAAAAATGTCTAT
>JAOWBC010001592.1:13310405-13333898 GCA_028566105.1 Hypoplectrus providencianus
TATTTATTCAGTATTTCTTATTCGAATTTTTCTATATAACAAACACGCCCAGGTTACCTTTTCCCCTATACTAGTGGGAATCCAGTACATTTAGCTGATCTATATTCTTAAGGACTTCTTCAGTACACTCACAGGGTAAATAGGAAAAACAAACAAACAAAACAAACAAACAAAAAAAAAAAATATAATATATATAATGCTACATCACATTGTAACAATCTGATTGATTCTCTTTCAACAATACATAATTCACTTTCCCAGGACCTACCAACATGTGACACAGTGAAAAAGCAGTCGTACAAAAATACATGCAAAATTATCTGATGTGCAGTTTTTCAGTTTCAGCTAAAACAGAACTTGCTAGAGGACCACAAAATGTATGTTTAACACTGCTTCTCAGAATACACAGCCCTTTCATATATTAATAAGAAGATCTAGATCAAACACTCACTGCTGTGATGAACTTGGTGCCCTGGGGTTGGAGGTCTTCCTCCTTCTGGAAAATCGAAGGTGACGCGATGGAGGAAGGAGGTGTGGAGGAGCACAGGAAGGAGGGGGGCTCGTTGTTGTTGTTGTTGTAGGAGTCCATGACGATGCTGGAGTGCCCGGGTATAGTGAGGGTACTCATCCCTGTGACGCTTTCACTGGAGGTACACTGGGAAGACGTTTCTGAGCTCTCAGTGACTGTCACACAACACACAGACAAAAAGATACATTCATAATGCAATACTAGAAAAAGCAACATTGAACTACAACAATTTAGGCAAGAGTTCAATTCAGTCAGTGTTCAGTTTGTGGAGGTTTGTTAAATATTTCATGCATTCCTGAAGCTCCTATGTGTCCTTTCAGACTTTGGCATCACCTGGTGGTAGCAGCATAGATGACACAGAGGCGGACGTTAATCCCCACTGACCCCACATAGACACTGAAACTGTATTTTCAACCTACATATGAAGAGCTCATTTTCAGAAAGAGATATCTGTTTATTATTGTACTGGTGTTTGGTTTGGTTTTGATAAGATATCTAAATAATATTTTTTTTATTGTACACTCATAATGCCCTAAATCGAACTGCTGTTGAGGTTTTTATTTAAGAATGTTTTTGTAAAGTAAATATTCATATACGTATATATTGTTGTACGTATAATCTTGATTCCAAAATACAAAAAAAAAACGAAGAACAACTGAATTAAGAATATGTATATATATTTATAAAAACAAAGGCTTTTCAATTCGTGCTTGAAATATTCCTTCTCTGCAATGTTCTTTTTTATTGTGACAGTAAAATCTGAAAACCTTCAAGGTAAGTGAATATCATTTTAAATAATAGTGTTAGAAATAATGCCTTTTTTATTTACACATAAAACTGCCCCCCTCTAATTAGTAAATTTTGTTTTCTGCACTTACGACACAGATTGCAGCACTTTAAGTTACTTTAAGTTAAGTTAAACAAGGAAAAAGCACAAATGAGCGGCTGTTTACATGCTAAGTCACTCCTAAAAAGGAATTAATCAGTTTCTTAATAATCATAATAAGCACATTTCCTGATTCTTGACTGAAAACATAGGCCTGATTTTAACTGATCTACATCAGTAAAAATAAGCACTCACTCATGGAGGGCTGGCTCCCGGTGTCCTGCTCCAGCTCGTCTTCCTCTATGCAGTCGTAGGGCCACTGGGCGAAGGAGGGCATGCTGCTGACTAGGTATGGATGTGTGTGTTGCTGAGAGGGTGAGGTGTACAGATGCAGATTGAGAGAGCCCAGCAGGGAGGAGGAGGACTGGCTGCTGGAGGAGGAGGTGCTGCTGTTGGAGATGGTGGAGTGAGGCCTCTTGAATGAAGTGGCGTATTCAAACGAAGGCACCGCGATGGACGCCCTGGTTCTGGATTCTGTCAGGAGAGACGATCACAGTGAGGTGTGAGATGAATGTATGAGAAAATTCCTGTGGTTGTTAATGATGACAATTAAGGCATGATGTTTTCTTTTATAACATCTCTGTAGAGCCATGAAAGCGTAGTGTAAAAATGTTTAGTGCGGTTGTAATGACTTCATCAGTCTGACTTAGATTACATCTGGTGTGTTAACTTCACACAACTCTCATAACTCTACCAGCATTAAAACACCTAGAAGCATGATCCACATTTTTGTGGTTTCAGCAAAGACAAATTTTGCGCATCTGCATAATTACAGGGTGAATCATGAAGATGAAACAAACTGTAGGGAGGGGAGAAAAGATATATGATAGAGATATGATAAAGTGTAAAGGAACAGCTCACCTGACCCCTTCATGATATAGTCAATGGCTCTGTCACTGATCGCTGCATCACTGGGCTTAATGTCCATGAAAGGCTTGCTTCCAATGCCCATGGACACCATCTCCTGCATGCGCAACTCTGAAATGCAGAAATGAAAATCTTTAACGACAAAGTCTTCGTTTTTATGGGATAAAACGTCTGAATGTCACACCAATGACACCCTAATGTTCAGATTGACATGACAGTGAAAACACCTCTGTGTCTCTCAGCCCGTCCAAAAAGTGGCTTAGGATTTATTCAGAATAAGTGACGATATTTAGGCAAAATTATTTTTTATAGGGACAAGCTTCTAGAAAGAACAGATGTAATATTATTTATGAAATAGAAGAAGTCACTTTCATCGAGAGGCTTCAGGACAATAAATCTGAAATCAAGAATCAAGAAAATCAAGAAATTTGGAGTGGAAAATATATACTTCCTGAAAACACCTTTATTCCTATAAAAATAATTCTTTTTTTTTTATTGATCTCAAATAAAAAAATGCCCTGATTTCTATTTTTTTGTTCTACAATCGCATTGTAAAAGCTTAAACATAATAATTCTGTGAACATATCTAACAAATTGTATATCTGAATGATCAAAATAAAGACAACTGTGTGAACGTTTGTTGTGATGTGATCCCCAGAGGAGAAAAAAAACAACAGCATAAACCCTCCACCTCTGTTTCTGAGTGCCTGCCTCCAAAGAATCTTCCCGATGATGGCGGTCCACACTGCCTTGACCTCTGCTGAGCTCGCCTGCAGTATAAACGTGTCCTGTGACTTCCTCCGCCGGAACCAAATCTCAAAGCGTAGGCCGCTGTCACCAACACTTTCAGTCATGCCTATCTCTGCCGTCTAAACAGAAAACCATAGAAAAACAAACACGTTTATTGTTATTCAAACAGAATATCCTGAAAAATAATCCTCAAACTATAAACTCTTACTTTGAAGGACTGTTTGTAGATGTAAAAGTCATATCCTCCTTCTATCTTCTTGGTCTTGCTGAAGAGAATGAGGTCTTCAAACAAGAAGACGTGACGGAGGTATTTCCTGCGTCCACACCAGACGATGAACTCATCCTGGCAGCGGAGTTGACCCTGCTCTTTTAGGTTCACCTGGAGAGGAAACACGGACGTTTGCATGCGTCAGAGAGAACAATACCACTCCTGAAGGGACGCTGACCTCATTCTGCTGTATACACAACAAGACGACCTCCAACTCAGAAATAGTTTGAGTGTCTCACTAGATTGTCTTATAATAATATGGAGTAGCATTTTTCACGCTGACATGACAATATTCATCACAGCAGCACATGGCTCTATGCCGAAGAATTACTTCTTACATCACAGCCCCGAATAGCGTCCATCGCCAGCAGGTCGTTGCCATGGCGGAGCTGAAACTTGACCATCTCCTCTGCGGTGCGGAGGTCGCTCAGCTCCTGCTCCTGGGACTGACTGCACTCCTTAATCAGGTCCTTCAGCAGCAGCGCATATTTACTCATCCTCTGAATGGGCTTCAGCAGGTAGGACGCCAAGTCCATTTTGTCTCCGAGCTCCATCTGCTTATTCTGGGGAGGGAGACAGTGAGGATGATGTTACTACTCATACAAATCACACCTTTTGAATATGGGGCTACTTTTGCAAATTTCAGAGTAACTGTAGGCCAATTATGTTAGCCTGACTGATACTATATTCATAAGCCCCATATCAATATTGCAAAAATATACAATTTTAAACATAAATAAACTGTTCCCTCTGGTGGACAAACTAAACACAGGGAAAAACTCTCTAAAGTTGCTATGGGCTCATTATCCTACAATAACAATATTATTGATATAACAAATTTATATGAAAGAGTTTTATTATTAATTTCAAGAACATATAATTGAAAACCTGTTTCTGTGTCAGCATCTTAAACAATTAAAAGTTGTATTTAAATACTCAGAAACAGAAATGATCCCTCAGTTCTTTAGTTTATGGATAATAGTTATTTGGAGTGGAATTTAGTTTCTGTATAAAATAGAAATACAACAAATTTAAATAAATTGCAAATGTAAAGTGCAAATCTAACCAGCTGAAAAAATAAATATTCTTCTACAATTTTCACTTGCAGCCATGCTGGTTGTTGCTGTGCACAATGGTATAATGTCTTTACATCAACAAGTAGAAATAATAACAGTATATTATTACTGGTTAGCTAGGATGTA
Organism: Hypoplectrus providencianus; assembly: GCA_028566105.1. Lineage (NCBI taxonomy): Eukaryota > Metazoa > Chordata > Actinopteri > Perciformes > Serranidae > Hypoplectrus > Hypoplectrus providencianus. Next base: position 13,314,908 of record JAOWBC010001592.1, read on the forward strand.
CAGGTCATGTCGAGGCATGACTCTGAATGTATTTTTGTGCTGCATTTATTTTATGTACATGCAGGACCTTGTGCATCGGCCCTGTGACCTGCCGCTGTGTGAGGAATGTAACCAGACGCACCTTAAAGAACTCGTTCCCATGGCTGCTGAGCAGAGTGTCGGACTGGGGCTTATTCTTGCTGTACAGAGCATACATTCCAAACTGATCCTCCTGCACGCAAGATTAACAAGTTACAACAGTAAGAAGCACGTATTTCAGTATGCTATGTATGATTCAGCTCCCAGGAGACTGTACATTAAACCATATGGGCTGCAGATGAGTGACTTCATGTGCGTACAAACAATACTGGGACAGCGTTAGAGTGAAACATTCACTTAAATCTCTGTGTGAGTTGTTTTAAAAACCTTCAGTAACTACAGGTCAACACATCTTGACTGTCACTGTTATTTGTAGCCACTAGCTCACCACAATGCTGTTTTTAGGCTGTCGCCTCAGGGCTCTCTGATGGACTGTACTCTGAACTCACGTGTCTCAGAAAACAGCTACTGATGGATAGCGGGGAGTGGGCGCATGACTCCAGCTCCTTCAGGAAGTACTGACTGTGGAAGTCCCAAAGTTTCTCCACATTCCCGAAAATGATGCTGCGCTTCCCCCGCAGGTCCTGGGGCAAATCCAGACGCTCCATCTCTGGGAAATAGTGCTCTATGATGTAGCTGAGAGAGCGGACGTACTCCCTCTCTGTGGAGATCATCTCATCCATGATGTGCTGCACTTTACTGGTTAACAAGAACATGTGATAAGGTGTAAAAGGGATTGATATTTGCACAATGTGTTGGTAAAATAATAAAAAATCAATAAGACAGTTAAGTTCTTTGCCAGTTTGTGTTCAGTATCAGTGGCTCACTTCCTCACCTGCTCTGTTTCTTGCCATCCCCGTCACTGCGTCTGTTGTGGATCTTTGTGGGCGTGGACATGCTGCGGCTGCGTCCTAATGCCGGGCTCAACACGTCCGGTCTCTGCAGCTTCTTCTCTGCAGACACGTTGTTAGCCACCTCCAGACCCTTGATGTACACGCCCGTGTAGCCGTGAATGTGGCTGACGTCCGAGTGGCCGCTGTCCCTCGGGGTCAGCTCATAGCTCATGGTCTTCTTCATGATCTTTTTCATCGGCTGCTTGCGGAGTCGGGCGGCCCCGGAGTAGACGGGCTCCGAGTGGCAGGAGATGGTCGAGTCGATGGTGCAGTCGCTGTCCGTGTCGTCAAACATGGACGGACTCTGCCTCAGTTTGCTGTCGCAGTCGGGGGGGAACGTGAAGTGTGAGGAGGAGGAGATGGAATTGGTCGGGCTCTTTGAGAAAGGCCCAGCCGAGTTAGGCTTGTTCTCCTCGAACGTTAATGTTGTCACAGGTAAAAGCACACAGGCCTTCACTCCATGTGGCTCTGGTGTAGCTGTCTGGCTCTCTGCAGTCTGCAAAGTAGCGGACGCGTCAGCAGGCGTCAGGTTCGAGTCTACTGTCATGGTTTGAGCCAAAGTCTCTTCCAGCTGCTGTTTGGTCTGCTGACATTCGTGCCACACTGTGTTCCACTGCTGCAGCTGCTGGGGGCTCTCCAGGGACAGCACCATGTCGTTGAGGGGTTTGAAGTTGCCCGTGGAGAACTTGGATGCCTCAGTGTAGTAATCCTGCAGGATCTGCACCACCGATGAAGACAGTCCAGCACCTGTACCGTCCAGACCCAGGTGACGGAAATAATCCTGGCAATGCTTCATCCAGTGGTTTGCCTACAGATTTGAAAGGGGGAATCATTCATTTAGTTTTAATGATGCATTTAAAAGTATGCATGAATTCATACATTATTCATATATTTTCTGCCAATGAATTGTTTCATTTGAAATATAAAGTTAAAGAAAATCTTATTTAAAAAGACATTTGGGTTTTTATTTAAGTTCAATAAATGCAAGATGATTCTAAGGTCAATGAGCGATCGTGTTCAGCAGCCCAATTATTGAGCACAAGGGTAAAAATATATGCTTAATCCTAAAATGTTCATGTTCAGATGTAACAGACGTTCTGTTTAGCTTTTCATACTTACTGAATCATAGAATTCATACAGGTTGGTCAGGATGTCTAGCTGAGCCTTCCTCCTCTCCACTCTGCTCAGGATGGAGCCCAGATGTTGCTTAAAGTCTAGGAAAACCGAACCAGGAAGAGACTCTGGAGACTCTTTCACCAACTGCAAGCCGTGCCTCTGCTGGTGCTGTCAGGATAAAGACAAAAAAGAATCAATACAGCACTGATCTTCTCCTAAAAAGCTGAATTGTTCAAAAACAAATGTGTTTTTAAAAAATCATGGTCATTTGTTTTACCACAGACTCCTCCAGAAACTGCTCCAAGCTCTCTCTCATCTCCTTAACTTTGGCCGCAGACAGAGTTAGTGACTCCAAAGACGTGAGCTGCTTCTCTCCCTCCACACTGAACCAGAGTTTGATCTGAAAGCAGAGGGGGATTGTTTCTTATTTGATGGAGTATCACATTTTTTTGTCTTAGGAGAAGAAAGGCAGCAGAACATCTGCAGCACAGATGTGAAATATTTCAGCTCACCTGTTGTGTTTGCTCCTCAAACCTGAGCACCTCCAGCTGGCTCTCCAGCTGTTTCTGAGACTTGTTGGAGAGGATCACGAGCTTATGGACTTCTTCATCTACTTGGTTGTACAGTGCATTCAACATGTCTACAGCATCTCTACAAGATAACAGCAACAGGGGAAAACAGGGTATTTATTTCCTTATTCTGGCAGATTTTGCTCATGTTGACCCATATGGTTGAGTGTCCTGAATTACCTGTAGTTTTCATTCTCACAGGCCTCTTCCTTTCTGATGCGTGCGAGGACAGTTCCTCCTTCTAAACGCAGTCTGTTGAGACGGGTGTCATCGAGGACACACTTCATTAGATGCTTTTGCTGTTCCATTACCTCAGACACCTCCTGAAATGCACAACAATGTGTCAATAAAATCCAAATTTGATGTTTTGATGTTATCAAAAGTTTGCTTTATTTCAAACTCTGGACAAAATCATGTTATGGACCTCAAAGGCACAAAGGTCACGAAGGGACCCATAAAACAAAGTGCTGAGCTGTTTACTCCAGTTCAGAGGAAAGAGGCCAGCAGAGAGCTATTGTGTGTCAGTGGAGACACATAAATCAGAAGGCCAGACTGCCTGCAGGGGGTGGGGTCTGACCTCGGACGTCTTCAGGTGGCCGCTGTTGCTCAGTGTGCTAATGGACTCTTGCAGGGAGGAGACGGCTGCGCTACAACTGCAGGCAAACGGGTCAATTTTCTGTGAGAGAGATGGAGAGAAAGAGATAGAGGGAGATTAGAGTTATTATTAGAGCAGGTCAAATATCAATCGAATGAGAAGCAATTGAGAGCCCCTCAACAGACATGGAAATGCACTAAATTAACAAAGTGAGAAAAAAAAATCAGTATAATTAGCTGATGTTGAAAAAAATGGGCTGTGTAGCAACTGGCCCAGGGAAAACACTGATGGTTCTTATACATAACTTTGGGAAAACAATGAGTATTATCATTTTTTCTCAGAAACAACAAACATCCAACCATGTATACAGAATTCCTTTTCCCTAAGGTTTCACCACCCTCGCCAAGCTCTTTTCGGTTACCAAATATGTTTACAATGGCGGCCACCTGAGTCACACCCACCTGTCTGAAGTGGATCCAGTGGTTGTGGTCGTAGTGGAAGGTGCCCTCCAGGTCTCGTGTGAGCTGGGTTTGGTCGATGTGCTTCAGCAGAGCTTTCAGAGATGCCAGTGTCTCAGTCTGTGCCAAAAGAAGCATCCACAGTCAGTTTGATAATCTGTGCTATCATTTAAAATGCCTCCGATGATGAGACTCTTTGCTTACCTGTACATCAATGTCTCTGTCAGGTTTGGCTGCTGTCTCCTTGTCCACCAGGAAGAAAACAGTGTAAAGTGCATTTGGTGCCAACGCCTGAAAAATGAAAGAAAACGAATTATGATAAATGTTGATGTAAGATGCATATTTAAAGTGCCTGACTCTGTACGTGTTGTGGGTTATAGAATTATTATCTGACATCAGTGAGAAAGCTCATCATCATAACATGAGGATATGTCTCTAGTAGGTCGGCTGCAGCCCGCCCGCTCCCAGTGTGTGGTTAAAAACAGACAAGTAAGCACAGGCTTCTTCTCAGGAGCCCTGAGGCCAGCCTTTTCCAGAAACAATGTGTCGGAATTGCGGTCACTACAGATTTAAGGTTTACCCCTTAAAGAAAGAAACTGTGTCAGAGACTGAGAGGAGGAACAATAAGAAATGTGTCATAAATGTCTCAGTGTAATAACTCAGAAAGACGCAGCCCTACAGCTCAGAGGACAACAGAGATTTAGCACGGCCTGACAACTCTTTGGGTGTGTGTTGGAGGGTAATTACATATTTTCCACTGTGGGCTCACCTGCAATTCAGACAGGGATGACAACAGAGCTGGAACAGGCTGCTGCCTCCTGCTGTCTATTACAACAGTTAGGCCTTGATCACGCCTTTCTTTCCTGAAACCAGAGTGTTACAGTCAGTGTTCTGCCTTTGTCAAACAGCTGACTGCATGCAACACCATATTCTGACAGCTGAGAAATTAGTACTGTCTGATTAGGTGAACACAGAGGTACATGGTTATTTCATGATATTTATAGAAGGGTTCAGAGAGTCCCACTATTCCTATTATGCACAGGAATAAATATATAATAATGGCTACTAGAAAAACCCCGTCAGACTGTTGATTTATATTTTTTTATTGTCAAGTTAACTAAATATACCATAGATAAAAAAATACTGTTTCATCAAGGAACACTGGGGAAAAGGGTGAATGGATGAACTGTTGTACATCCATTTAAAATAACTATCTCTCATAAATGGCAAAAAAAACTGTCATAAAAATATAAAAAATATATAATTTTTCACTTCCATCTCAAGTTCAACCTCTTAACAAACTTAAATCCTGTTACAAAATACAAAATATTCATATATTTTATCTAACACACTAAATGCAAGGTTTTTGAAATGTGGTCAGTCTTGTTATAGAAAACTACACATTTGAATGAAAATTGTTGTTTGAAAAGAGTTTCAGTGGGGACATGTTTGTCTCTTCACTGTCTGAGTGTTTATTATAGCACCCGAGCATGAACTTCCAAGCCAAAGCCAAAAATATCCCTACAGATGCACAAAGGAAAATAAAATCTTCATTGGAAAATAGTCACTCTCTCCTCGGGGGTAGGCCACAGCTGGGAAAGTTACAGGAGTTATTCTTGACACACACAAAGTCGAACCAGACAGAGTGCGTGACTTACCGCAGCGTGGAGTAGTAGTAGCCCAGTAAACAGGTGAGGTCATTGACCGTGCAACTCTCACCTGCCCACACCTGAGCTCTGGTGCACACCTGCAGAACGGCCCTCCCACTGCGATCTCTGTTTCCTGGAAGAGAGAACACCAGCAGGGGGTCAACACTTTATACTCACATGTCAACTATCATTTTCCATGTCGGGGAAAATTTAAGCTTCAAGCGTTTCAGTATAACCATGTCAATGTCAGATGCAAATGTTACAGAGGGAAAAAAGCACACGGAAGTTTCAAAAATGATATGGAAAAAATGGTTTTAAATTTTAGCTTTTTACCATGACCCTATCAAAAACCAATATTAATCAGAAAAATCCTCAACTGTTATTATATTAACTCAAAATTTGCACAAAATGTTTATTTGTTTTATCATGAAATAAATGGCATTTTACAGTGACAACACGTGAATAAGAAAAAAAGGTCAAATGAATGAGAATAGCTTTGTCAGCATCATATATCCGTTACCTGGCAGGATCACAGCACCGGATGTGAGCAGCTCTTGATTGACCTCTGACACCCGTTTGTGGAGGGCGGAGTTTCCCACACAGGAAGAGCCTGATGCTGAAGCCGGCCTGATGGCTGTCCCGTTGGCAGCTTTAGGACTGTGTGACTCTTCTGCACTATTCCTGTGCTGCCTGCTCTCGCCGCTGATGGAGTCATCTCGCGGTCCTGTGGAAGTGATTATAAATAGTGGGCACATGTTGTCTGAGTAGTAAATACTGAGCCACAACTTGACGAAAATACAGCACAACTGATATAAATTAGAAGCTTCCTTTCACCTCAGTGGTGATTGTAATGCTTCTTGAAACAAGTGTTTATTAGAAGTGAGATAGGTGTGCTGTAGCGGTGACTTCACTCTGACTCATCACGGAGACCAGGTGTTTAGTCAGCCTGACTCATAGCTAACTCATGGCGTTATTAGACTCTATCCTAACATCCTCCTCTTCAACCTTCCATACCTCCAGGCTCTGTTATTAGGAATGCTGCTCCTGACATTCCCAAGTGGTACCACACTTTATAGGCTTGATTTTTTCCCGAGGCAGCGAAACATTTCTGTATACCCAACTGGATACTTCATGAAGCCTTGGCTAGGTACAAAGCACCAACAACTTTTTAATAAATTGATTAGTTGATGGACAGAACATTAAAAGAGGAGTCTGTGATTCTGCAGAAAGATAATTGAATTCAACACACAAACAAAACAATATTATTATACCAGGCTGACAAGGTAATATCTCCAATGTGTTTTATTTTTTTAACATCATGCTGGAGCTGGTTCAGTCTGAGCCACAACTAACAAATCATGAGGAGATATTTACTGAGTGAGACAAAAAAGTGTATTGAATTAAATCACAGACACCACCTTTAATCAGCAACACACTTTATAACTGACATTTTGGGAATTAAAATACCCAAATGATCTGTTTTAGCATCTCTAAGGCAGCACATTGTCTCAATGCTGGGCTATAATTGGGTATTCTTTAATTAAAAAAAAAAACATATATATCCATTAATCAATTAATATAATTAAGAATAGCAATTATTTTTCTGCATATCGACTCATTGCTTTGTTGACTAATTGTATCTTCCTTAATCTTTTCATAGCAATCCATCCAATAGTTGGGAAATACCTTCAGTCTGGACCAAAGTGGCAGACGGACATGGCCATCATACAGCCACTGTGGTGTTAAAGGAAGGATGGCTCATAAACCAGGCCCGTTTAAATATCAATCATCTACTAAAGTACTTAACAGAGAACCAAAATAAATTGGATGGGCCACTGCTCAACCAACTCTTCCAATAGATATTATTATGGATTATCTGACACCTGTTGTGTGTCGTCTTTTTAAACAGTTTGAGGCCTCTTGTATTGTCCTGCTCTGTTCTGTGACAGTAAACCTCCCAGCTCAGCCCCTATTGTCTTCAAACAGTCAGTGCATTTCCTGTGCGACTGTGTGGCCGGGCTTGTGTTTGCTGCATGTTTCCTAAATTGCTTTGTTTTCAGAGGAAGTGACAAACGTGGAGCAAAGCCTCCTGAGTATTGTCCTGTGTGAAAGTCTGTTTTTTTGTGTAGTCTGCAGGACACTTTTGTGAGCCGTCAAAGAGGTTAAATCTGCACTGGTTGCTGGATCTTTGGGTTACTGATCACAGAAATCATGCAGGATGTGTTTGGATATTGCAGAGATTGCTGCCTCATATCTGGAGTAATTCAACTCTTCAGGAGTATTTTTTCAGACTCAGTGCATCTAGGTCTTGTGTTTCTGGACTGAATGGACTCTCCAAAGACACATGCATAGTTTGAAAGGCTTTTTTCATGGATCCCCAGTGGCTGATTGATTCACAAAGGAAACTTTTGTAAATGAGGCAACCCATCTGGGATCAGTGCAGCCCCCAGACCCAATAACACTGTAGGGTCATCTCATTGTGGGATGCTGGGGTCCCTGTGGTTGGTTTACAGGGTTTACAGGATCCTTTGTTGCCTTTGAAATGTCGTTGTGGGAAACCTGCTTTACAACAGCTGAAATACAATCCCCTCTGAGGTAATCTCAGGAACGCACAGTGATTTCATTTAACGACTGTATTTTTGCTACATGGTGTGTGTTTAACACATTTAATGAACATATACAGTATCATCCCTATGTAAGAAAGAATCAGCACTGACAGCCACAGCTACAGTCTGGCATTGTCCAGGGTCAGGATTCAGAGATTTAAATAAACTCAGCCAGTTTTGACCTCACATTTCAATTCACGGAAGAATCTGTGTTTTCTAAAAACAGTATGATTCCCTTGGTGGTACTCTCCAATGGCCACTTTCCTGAGCTACCCTGTATGAACCAACACAAAACCAAACAGGCTGACAGTGGTAAAGAAAACACAGGGTTGTGAGTGAAGATCTGTTTCCAGGGTAGGGCCGTACCTGTACACTGAACGTGCCAAAGCATACACAGCACAGGCTTTGAAAAGCAATCTGTCACCAGTGACAGCGTTAATGCTTCAGAGTTATGAGCTGTCTCAGCTCAGACTCCAACTGCAGCCACCTGATGAGCTGTTGGAACCACTCCTGCTGCAGGGCAGGGTTACGCACCCTGCTGAGGAACCACCATTATCTGCTATTAAGAGTGAAACTTGGTTTTCACACCCTTAGGTTATATTATTTGATAAGCTCGAGAAGTTGAGTCATGTACTGTCATTATGATCCAACCACTGTTGGAAAAACTTGTCAAAACTGAACACGTCAAAGGTTCAGTAAAGCAGCATGTTAAGTGCAATTTTGATTTAAAAAAAAAAAAAAAGAAAAAGTTCATTACTTTTTCAAAGGGTATCCTGGCATCACTATGCTGTTTCATTTTCTTATCAGTGGCATAATTTGGTCCTAAAATTTTTGCAATCATTTTTTACAATATATCATATCATGGAGAATAAAGGTTATTGTGACAGGCCTAATAGAAAAGCAATTGATTTGAATTGAATTGAACTGATTTGTTAAAAAAATTATTTGTGAAATGTTTAATTCCTACTGATGATGTAAATCTATACTTTCTAATCCTTTTCTCTTATTCTACAAATGAAAGCAGAAATACCATTAAACTGTTCCCATTAAAGGCAAAACTCGTGAATTTATGTCATGTCACATACCTTTAGTTAAAGCAGATGGCTTGTTAAACACCCATTTCTGTGGACTCAGTCTGTCCAGTTCTATGGACACAGTATCAGGTGGGTAATTTAACTGACTATTGTTTTTGTGAAAGCAATGAAATAATTTCCAAATCAACATTTTGTCTCAAATGTTATTGCAGCTGTGTATTTAGCAAGATAATGTGCAGCATCTGGGGCATGATTGTGAAATAACCCCCTTAAGAGTGAATCTTCCTGTCAGGTGCAATTTGCAATAATGACTTATTTCATGTATATTATCTCCTCCAAAAACAAATTGCACACTTGGATCATTATGAATGATGCCTCAGTGTGTTATCAATGTTGTGACAGAAGCTGATTTCATCTTCCTTATAGTTTGTACACTGGTGGTGGTTATAACGATGCTTTATATTTGAATGCATCACATACCTGACTCCTCTTTGTTGCTTCTCCTCTCAGAACCTGGAAAAGCTGCCTCAATGTCCAGCTTCCCAAAACGAAGAGCATATCCATTGATGAGTTTTTTGGGGGAGGTGGTAGCTGAGCCTCCAGAAGAGGATCGTTCCCGGTGGCCTTTCACCTGCCCTGCCTTGTTAGTCCTCTCCAGTGACTTTGAACGCCTTTCTGCCCGTCTCTCCGCGCTCCTTAATCCCCTCTGCAAGTACAGTAAAGGAGTGCTGGGCCTGGAGTCGTCCCCACTGAGCCAGCTCCGGCTCCCCAGCCTCCGAGATAAGTGTTCTCTGGAGGAGGTCCTGGTGTCAGGGCTGCTACCGGGTGTCACTGTGCTCTCTCTGAGGGCAGCACCATGCTCTGTGCTTTCCTCCAGGATAGATTCAGAGCTCGACCCGAGGCTCATGGGGTTCTGCAGGGCCTCCATATAGGATTTCCTAAAAAGTCTCCTGCTCTCAAATGCAACAGAGTCCCTTGGGAGGCGCCGTCTAGGGCCGGGGTTACTGAGGTCCGTACTGAAAGAGAGCATCTTCGACCCTGACCCTCTCTCTCTCCCATCCTCACCTCCTGTCCCGCACTCTTCAGGGGATCTTTCTACTTTAATTGTGGGTGTAGCACTGTTTGCTGCACCAACACTGTGGTTGTCACTGCAGCCGGGGTCCGTGTGCTGTCTGTTTGGGGAGGTGGGCTCAGAGAAGATGGAGTCAGCTCCCTGAGAGTGCAGGGACTCTCTTGAGCTGCGGTGGCTGTCTAGAGTCCCCGTGGATCCGCTGGTGCTGCAGGTGCTGAGCTGGCCGCGAAAGCCACCTCTGCTGCACCGTGCTTGCATGATGGCGTCCGCCGTGCTGCTGACAAACAGGGGGTTGACCACGTTCTTCCACGGCGTCCTGTACACAGCCGTACCGGTGGTTAGCAGACAGTTCTGTAGTGGGTGCAGGTTTCGGTCACGTGTTACATTCTGCAAGAACTCAGCTGTGAAGACGCTGCCATACATGCTCTCTGCGATGGGGACTTCTGTGATGGCCTGCCCGCTGGCCGACAGACATTTTATCACAAGCTTGGCAGTCTTGCGGCCTAAAGGAACAATCTGTAGGTAGAAGTCTCCCTGCTTTAGTCGGACTTTGTGCAGAGGGGCGAGCTGCAGGATGACTTTCTCGTGGATGCAGAGAGGCCACCCCTCATGATAGAAGAGCAATCCTCTGAACCTCACCTGAAGGAACAACAGAGAAATCAGTCAATACCCACACCCATAAAAGATTATCATCTGTGTGTCACGGTTCGGCTGTGGTGCGACTGACATCTGCAAAGCTGCGTTCAAACACATGTTTATCTTAATGGAGTGGCAAGATGTTTTCATGGGACGCACTGGATGAATCACTGTCAGCGATCGCTCGACGAAACAGGAGAACCTGTCCGATCAGGCCTGGTTTCGCAGCAACCACAACACAAATCTTCAGTGTGACAGAAAAAAACAGGCCCAGAGAGCAAAGACACGGTGCTCAAGGGTTGGCTTTTTACATCTCTTATGGGGATGTGATCGTCCGCTGAAGCCTCTCATATTGCCTGCAATACAAAGACTCTCATGCACGGCAGGCTGTTCTCAGGGGCTAGGCTTAGGTGAAACTATTGCTCTGTGGCTATCGTCACAGTGTAATCACAGCAGAGATGAATGCAGCGGAATAAAGTTTCAGTGCTTTGGTTGTAGAGCTCTAACCCACAGCAATCAAAGCTTGTGAGAGAGAATATTAAATTTCACTTTAGGGCCCTAGAGTCCATGGCAGCCTCTGAAACAGACCACAGTTTCTCTCCGTCTCCCTATTCAGAGAAAGATGGCTGCTTTTCAGCTTGTTTTCGGAACAATAATCAACTCTGTCTCAGTTCGATGCTCCCCCTTCCCACTCGGCAGAGATATTCACACTCAGCAGCACTGTTCTCACATTCTTTTGTCACAAACATTTTGTCTTATCACTTCAGACGCTTATCTTTCAAGATGTTTATTATTTCATGTTTAAAGTGTTGACACAAGTTAAAATGTCCTGACCTGTTTAGTTGGGCTTCGGTGAATTTTCCTTTAGAAATCCTCACTGCCCTTTTTCTAACATAAAATAATATAAAGGTTTTAACAACTCACAGAGGTTTCTTGTTGGATGATCTGCAGGATCCTCTTAGCAGGTAGAAGGAAGTCGATGAGGCAGCGGAGACCGTCTCCTCTGTACTGCCTCTCCACCACACTGAAGAGCTGCCACAGGACAGTGGCGGCGGTGGCGCTGAAGGGCCGGTACAGGGCCGACAAGGTGCTCTGGATACAGCTGTCCAAAGACTCAGTGTCCTGAGGGAACAACAGACGTGGCTTAGATAGATATCTTTCATCTGAAGATGTACATGCAAAATGTATCTCAGTAACAAGAATCCTTAAACCACATCAATGGAAATTATTCGCAAGATATAACAAAATATTAAATGTTACATGGATATGGGGCCCTAGCCAAGATTTTAGGGCTTTGATCCCACAAACAAAACAGATTATCATTCAGAATATGGAGGTAATGAGAACATGCAAGCTCAATATATATATATATATATATATAGAGAGAGAGAGAGATATAGTTTGAAGACTTTTCAGGGGTGTATAGTAGTGACAGCATCCAATTCACAACAGAAAACTAAAAAAAGAAAGAGATTTTCAAATTTTAATGTAAGTTCATCCAATAGTTGTCAAAGTATTTCACTAAAAAACAAAAATGTCAACTTTCTGATGGCTTTTGACAGAACTATTAACACAAGTAATTAGGATTCATTTGCAGGGAACCATGAATTTGTAAACATAATATACTGCAAACCAGCAAATACTTGTTGAGGTACTAAAATGTGGACTGAAGTGTTTGACTGAGTGTCAGACCAAAGAGCTGGCTGCCAGTGGGGCTAAAATACTTTATATTTCACCAAATCACATGCTTGCTCGACATGATTTCAACCAGATAAACATACGGTTGCATATACACACGAGTACAACTGAGTATGATCCCATTTCACCAGACAGTCAGGAAGTTTGAACATGACAGGAAACATCAGCCGTGATGGTCTTTCCATCTGATAGACGGGAAACACCTGGTGGGAGTGACGTCACTGTCAGCGGACACAAACAGCACAACTGGAAAGTACAGACTGGACTCCAGTTGTGGCCGGTTTGGTGCAATGCTACCCACTAATAACAATCATGTCATCACTGACCCCGACATGACCGGGGCCACCGCCACCTGTCCCCTGCAGAACAGATGACATGTCCGACATCGCTGCTTACAACTTGTCCAGGGATGAGACGAGACATTTGGGATTACAGCAGTACTGGATGAGGTTGACCCGGTCTTGCAGTTATGTTCATGGCTCAGGCTGTGACCTTCCTCTCAGCAGGCGCAGCCAAGGCCAAACATCCCACGGCTATCTGTCCTTCCCGAATGGAACACAACAGTGGAATAGAGACATCTGCCTCCAATGATAACCACACAAAAAGATAGCAATGCCAGGGAAAGTCCCACACTATGACAACTGTGTACCATACTGAAGAACATGGGGGTCGAGATGCAGAATTTACTTACGCTTGAATGTCTATGCGGCATTTACATGACAATTAAGGTGTGTAAAGAAAAAAAAGGTACCTAGAAATAAAGAGATCGCCTGTGCTCCGGCAAATTTAGCCTGTCAGACAGCCCATGTTTCACCCTTTGTAGGATCTGTCCTGTTGATCTAAGCAGCTCAGCACCATCAATTAGAGGAGAGTGAGTACAGTTCAGTGCATTGGTACACATGCCACGACTCTACTACAAGGCGCTCATTGTGCACTCCGCCTCCCTAAGTGGTATGTGCTGTACAGTGTTTGGTGCCCTGAAACAAAACGCCCACCTCCATTAGCAGTCAGCCTGCTTTTAGCGAGACAAAAATGTCTCTGGGCATTAGTCACTGTTGCACCCGGGAGGAGAAGAATAACATGGTGTTTTATTGGAGGAAAGCTAACAATGGGAGGAAAGCCCTCACTCCATAGTTAGGACCAACCAGAAAGTTGCTCTTGAGGTTCCCAAGGCAGAAAAAACTGTGACAGAGGTAGTGTTTTGAAGAACAATTACTCAACAGGCTCAATGACCAGTCAAATGCTATTCAACCTGCTGCACAGGAGTGGCTGTCCATGTGTTTTAATGCAGCAATACAGACACAAAAACACTTATCTAAAAGACAGCTGCACAAAACAATATTTACATTCTAGTGGAAAGTATTCAATACATCACCACCCTGTCGACAATATCTTACACAAGGTTAAACATCTATTGCTTTTAATTGTTAGGAAGCATTTTAAACTTTTCAAAAGTGTCACCTGGCCAGTCTGCATGTCTCAGCAGAACGGCTAAGCTTAGCCACCAAAGCTGAGCTTCCCATCCGCTCTGAGCCACAGAGGAATGCAGTGTGTATGGTTGTGTATGTCTAGCCTCAGACCCTCAGCCAGGACAGGAACACAGTGGGAAGTCCCACCCTTTTTGATGCCAGGTCTTTGTAAGCGGCCGCCTGTGGGATGGAGGACTGAGGTGGTAATTAATGGCTTCAAACTCCAGGTGGGATACTTTTGTCTGCACCCACCGGTAAACCAGCTGTTCAGAAGCTGCACAGAGCCGAGCCGGTAAGTGAGCTAAATGATGGAGGGGGGGTTTGTCTCTCAATAAAGGAGGAAAAATATAAGTTTGATTTTATTTAAAACAAAGTTTTGGTGGGGAAAAATCCGTAATATCTGTTTGTAAATAATATGAGACATTTAATGGGCAAATGTGTAAAAAAAAAAAAAGTTGTGTGTAAAGTGAAGAAGAAAAGTCAGAGGGATAGAAAAAGAAAAGAACGAGAGACCTACAGAGACAGAGAGAGAGGTGGTCACTGACACATTTAGTGGGTCAGGGACACAAAAGGCGCTGCCTACCAGGCCTCCAGTGGAGCATGAAGCCACCAGGGGAGTGTAACAGGAGAGCCCTGAAGCCCCCATACAGGCTGCTCACTAACCAACCTGCTAACAGCCTCAAAGGCAGCGAGCTGACAAAGGCCACAGGTTGCTCAGACCTGCCCCGCTGCCAGGTGCCAGGACGCCAACAAAAGAGTCTGGTGAGAGCTTCCCATTGAACCTGCGGTTTGATTCAGCTTTTGATCCGTACCAACAGAATCTTATGAGAGGAGGCCGGGATATAAAATCAGACAAAAGGTCTCAACGTTGTTCTAATAACGCTCAATAAATGTAACCTTAACAATACAGTACAAATAATTCCATAAAAGTGCCTCTGAACAAGTGCCTGAGCTTTAGAAACACACACATATATATCTTTAGACAAACTGAATTGGGTTTGAACACACACATGCATGACACAAAGAAACTGTTTGAAAACTACAGACTCTTCAAACTCTTGTTGTGGAAAAGCTGCATAATTTTAGAATGGCATTGTGAAAAGAAACAAAGATAGTAAATGTCATAATGTTATCTCTCAGCAGATAAACTCTAACCCTGAGAGGCCCACGCTGACTGTGTGCCAAACACAGCTGGGTCTGTGAGGTGACAGCAAGAGCAACAATAATGGTAGTCTGGAGGTGATAAACTGGCCCACCCACTTCAGCAAAAGTTACTATTTTTAATGTTACTTTAATTTACATTCACATTCCCATGGCTTGACTGGACCTTAAGAGAAACATTGCTGCTAATCGTCAGGCCATATGATACGTGAGCAAAGTGTAAGAGCTGCATTTTTCTCAAGCGGTGTCATTAAAAAGAAAACAAAAGATGCAAAAGAACCACAATACATTTTTTAAATAGGCCAAAATGTTGTGCTTTTTCTTTCCTACACTTTTTTTTTTTTTAAATTAATTTAATTACTTTTTTTTCTCAATCTTTATATTTTCATTTTCAACATTTCCTGTCTGAAAGGGAAAAAAAATCAATAATTAAATGGTTAAAGACAAAATAAAACTACAATAAGGGAGTAGTGGGAAAAAATTTGACTGATTCCCATGTTGGTTATCAGAAAGACTTGATTTATGTTGTTAGTTAATGACTTTGTCCCACAGGATGTAAACAGCACTGACAGGATATTGTTCCTGAGCAGCCCTGACAAACACTCTAGATAGATGTTGTACTGTATACAATACACACACGCTCATACATTTGATTAGGCCTTCACATAAAGGAAACCCAACAACAACAAGACAAAAAGTGAATGGAGGTCCTTCAACCAATCAGAGCAGTGATGAGCTGTGACAGGAGAGACAAAGGAGACTAACAGTCTGTTGATACCTCCGCAGGGTAAATATAGTATCGGTGCATACCAAAACAAGTGGGAGGATGATAAAGGAAACGGACTTATCAGTGAGGATACAAATGTTGTGTTCACTGACCTTAGAAATGATAAAATAACACACAATCAAATCTGTTGTTCATTTGTTTTGATAACAATAAAAGCCAAGTACTGCTGGCCTCAGCTGAAATCTATTCAACATATAACTCCAAGAATGAAAATACATTAAATTAAATAGTTATGCGTTTAACTTCTTGTTAAGACTGCACACCTAATTTGTCTTTAATTTACCACATTCGGTTAGCAATTGCCTTTCAACAGATGGAGAACATGTTGAGGGGCCATCAATGAAGATTTACACTCCCACTGCCCTTCAGAGTGAACACAGAGTTCCACAAACAGGCAGGTATCTGAGAGCAGCAGACAAAATGTTGCTGAAAACGCAAATATTTACACACATATCTTCCTGATAGAAGCAAGAAAATAAAGGCATAACATATCTAAGAGAGAATGCAAATTAAAGAATATGCATATATACAGTAGTTATATAACAATCTACTCTCGTCTCCCTCTCTTTATGCATGTTAAGCTACCTGCTGTTTTGGCGTCAGAGCAAGAAGTCAAAATATCAGCTACAAGCTGAGACGAGACATTAAAAACATCCATCCCACACACACACACACACACACACACACACACACACACACACACACAACACGATCAGCAGCTGAAGTTTCCCAATAAGGTACTCAATACAGAAGTTAAAACATGCAAAGACACTCAGAAAGAAATGGCATCCTCCAAAAAATCTAAATAAAACCACCATGAAGAGAACCTTAAAGCTTTACCTTAATACTCAGGTAGTTGTCACAACTCCGGGACTTTGCTCTGGAGTGCATTTTGCCGAGTGACAGCATTTAGGCACCAGACAAAACACCAAACTTCAATAAATTAATAAGGGTCATCAACTCCAAGCGCTACAATCCAGTGTATGATCCGCTGTGCAAGTGCTGGAAGTCATAGCTGAGGGATCAACAGGTCCCCGAGCCTTTTCTCTCCTGCTCGGTCTGTGTGCTGCGGTGTAGGCAGCTGGAGCAGAATAAACTCCTGTCGGAGCGTGAGAGAGGCAGTGCGCTGGCTTCCCCGTCACTCACCCTCCCTCTCTCCCTCCGACATAACCTCCCCCGCCCTGCTGCTGCTGCTGCTGCTCTGCTACTGAAGCCTCTTCCAGCTGGATAAATGCACACTGCTGCAACTCCCGGCTCATCATTCAGAGGGAGAGAAAAACACTACCTGACCTGCAAACCCCCAACACTCCACCCAGCAGGGGTCAGACCCTGACTAACTCCTCTCTGCCCCCCCTGACCCCTTGCACCCCTACCTCCACCAGCAGCTCCCCTCCACCCCTCCAGCCACAATGGTCTCTCTTTGTCCTGACAATACAAATGGACTAGGGTTTCAGCTTATTCTGCTGCTTTTCAAAAGGAAAAAGAAAGGAAGACATCAGCATAGGATTGGTGGCTCAGGTCACTCACCACAATGGTGTTCCCCTTAAATATTGTCAGGGGAATACCCAATCCTTTAACAGGCCCTTACAAACCACTGACATATGTGGGACATCCTCCTATTACATCAGACAGATATGACATCTTCAAAACACACTGCCTCCGAAACAACATATAAACTGTTCTTTAACGAGCTCGAGACATGGGACAATAAAACTCAATTATACTATTATCTAACATTCCTTGAAGATGTCATCTCATGGGATCACAAGAAAAACCTCAGCGAGACACTGAAACACAAGAGAGGTGAGCATGTTTTTTACCGCTGGAATGCAGCAAAGTGACAGTTTGTTAGCTCCTTCCCATCTCTTTCTAAACACAGGAAATCCTTGTTCAGGGAAAACATGCTCGCTGAGAATGCACGCTTTGTGTGAAAATGTGAGGATCACATTAAGGCAGACTGTTTAAACAGAGACAGTAGTGAGGATAGGTAATTGGGTTGGTTTATATTTAGATAGAGGCAGTGGATTCTTGATTCACGGTGACCGGACGGAGACACACAGCACACGTGGGCTCAGACACACGCTGTAGTTGCTCTCCAGACATTTACACTTGTCACAAAAAAGAAGACGTTACCGTGAACGTAGAGGTAAGATCATAAATCAGTGGAAGCTCATATTGTTATATATACAGTAGCTCTACATTTAGCCTCATGTATATATCTAGTGTATAATCTGCTGCATAAACAGACACACACATACCTCACGTATGCACTATGCAAATATACACTCCTCCCTGTCCAAGTCACATAACGTCGCTGCCATGTCTGACCCTATAATTTCAGCCTTTTCCACTGGGCTGGTTTCACTGGCAGAGAGGGCAGATTTTCTTCTTTTAAGTCTCCCCCTTTTTTTCTCCTTTTCCTTCTTTTTAATTCTTACTTATCTCATTGGGTTGAAATTAAAGCACATGAGCAACAAAACGGTTCAAGTTGGAGTCAACAAAGGTCTCCAGGTCGGCACTGGTCCAAGATGCAGGCGCGTCAGCCAACTGAGCCAGCAGGGTGCCCAGTAAAGCAGATTTTAGTCAGCCATGTATAATTTGGGAAGAGGTGAGGCTGCAGCCCTGTCTGTCATGGTGAGTAGATTTTGTTTTTTAGATTTAAATGTAAATGAAATAAAGCTGACAGTAGAGATATGACAGGAAGTGAGGGGGAATGATATGTTGCAGAGGTCCCCAGAGGCTCTTGTGCGGGGTACGCTGTGCTCCATGGCCAGCGCCTTAACCCGCAAATGACCAGGGCACCCTGATTATGAGCTAAACCACCGATTCATAACCTGGGGATCTTTAAGCAGCGTAAGAAAACTTTTTTTTTTAATATACAGTGAGCCAATATGTCAACACTGAATTCATTCCAGTGAAGAAAAAACAAATAAAATTGTTATTTTTTTTAAAGATTTTACCATTATTTAAGATAAACTTTAAAAAAGATCTCAAAAGATAATGGTGCAGTAAAGACCTCGAAATAAGCTTTATTGAGCCTTCAATGCATTAGAAAGGTTCACATTTAAAGCAACCATAGTGTCAAAAAAAGACTGCTCAGTTATGTACGATAGAAATGATAAAATCTGATAAAGAAATCGTCCAAACTTGTCTCTTAAAAAAACAACAAC
>JAOWBC010001592.1:13333998-13347557 GCA_028566105.1 Hypoplectrus providencianus
CTACATTTCCTCAGACCTGTGGCTCCTCTGTGGCCACTAGAGGAGGCATCAGCACGTGTTTGTATTCCTGGTGATTTAGGTCAGGATCAAGCCCTGCTGCACAGGGATCAACAATAAACAACATGTATCCTGGAGCCAAAGGCCTGATGTCCCTGTGCTAGGGACACAAATAAATCAATGAGCGGGTTTCATGCTGCATGTTCTGATTAAATCATGACAGCAGTTGTGGACGGTAAAACATCAGCTCCATTAAACTCATGTTTGTTCAACAAGAATCTAACTTTTCCGGCTGTTTTTCCACGAGCAACCATGAGGTTTAAAATAGCCTTGTATACGCAGACTTCTGGTAAACAATATTTATGTGATCTGAAACTGCAGATAGCGCGGTCCCAGGGGTGATACGCCATCTGATAAAGCAATCAGGGGAACAAATTAGTAGGACGACATGAGAGCTGCAGCTTCATCATTTTTCAGTTTCATATCTTCCTGTAATTCAGCAGATAAAAACGTGAGGCAGATTTAAGGAGGGAGGGAAGATGCAGTAGTTGTTTGGATTAAGATTGCAAGATTTTTGCAAACCATGTCAGATACACACACGTGAACACATGTACACACACAACCAATTGTTGTGTGTGTACATGTTGTGCTTCACTGGAAGTAGTATTAGTCTTAAATTTAAGCAAGATCAGGCCAAATACATGCTCTGTTGGAAATAGATTGGTGGTCATTTGTTATGAACCCACACACACACACTCACACACAAACACACACCAAACTGTGGAATGTGACACCTTGGTCCTACCTCACTTCATACCAACCTCACAGTGGCACACAGGCCACCCAGCAACAGTTGTTAGGAAAACTTTAAACTCCAGCATCAAACTGTGGCTGATGTGTCAATATTCTGTCAGTAATAACAGCAATGTAGAGTCTCTTATTTGCAAAAATGCAAAAAATGCACATCAACTAAGGTTGCAACTAGGTGTGCACAGTTTCTAAATGTATGATTCAATTACAGTAAATTACAAGTTTTTTTTTTTTTTCTTTGCTATGTGATTGATAGGCTTTTGGTCCTGGATTCAAAAAGATAAATGCCCAATTTGTAAAAAAACAACAACTGTCATTCAGTTTTTCAATTCTTCTTTAAAGAGTATTTACTAGTATGTAGCACTCTAAGGCCATAGGATTTTGAATTTGACAATGCTGCTCTTGATTCAAATTGAACCTGAGAGCCCAAATTGATCACTTTTCCATTTTCACATTTGAAATCAGGACACCCCTTGTTGCAATGCCACACAAAGTGACATCTCCAAATGTCTTGCTTTGGCAATAACCATCCATGATCAATTAACCATAATGCAAGACCATAAAAAGCAGTAAGTTCCAACATCTGATAACATGAAACCATTCCTTAACTTACTTAAATGGTTAATCCACAAGGAAATGAGTCGCTAGATTCATACAATCTCTGGGATACAAATATAGTTTCTTGCTCACAACCAATCCTTAATGCATAATAAAATCAAAATGGCACAATTCCAACAGTTCCCATATCTAAAAAGATAAATCACAAAGTAAATGTTTAAGCTGTAAATAACAGAGAAACTGTGGGCGAACAAAATTAAAAGAACTGCAAGAAGTTGAATACTTACAGGTCAGACAGTAAAGAAGCCGAGTCCATACAGAGGACAGAGTGAGAGTCATCACTCTGCCTCTGACCGCCTCACACAGCCATGGGAACTCACATCCCATCACCAGGCTGAGCGGCTGCCCCCTCTGCCCCTTCTCAAGCAGCCCCAGCAGCAGGCGGGTAAAAGCAGATACTGAACCGTTCCTCCTCTCAGACAGACTCAGCGGTGCTGTTACACACTTCAGGCTCCAGGATTCAGATTAATTACCTCGCCACACAAACACTGACATAGCAGCACCCCAACCCCCGAGCACCCAAACTGGGACATGCATGTACACATTTAAATCAAACTGTCATTTCCTGATTTTTTTTTTTTCAGTAAACCCACCTCCATGACAGTGTGGTGCAGCTGTTCCACCAACAGCCCCGTCCATGCTCTTTACTGCAGGGACACACAGGAGGAGCACGCCACCTGTCATGGAGGCCTAATGTACCTTGGCCCCCCCGCCGTGTGGACGTCTCACTCCAACACAAAAGCTAGTGTTTTCTCTGAGCGCGCGAGCACAGGTGGCTGGAGGAGGCAAGGTCGAGTTACAGCAGTGGCTCCCACAGTCGAAACCATCGAGGAGTCAAGGAGAGGACAAGCTCAGCCTGACCCAAGTGTGCATACACTGCAGTGTGCAAACAGCAAACTGCAGTATGTAAAGCAGAACTTTTATGTGTTTAAAGAAGTAATCCCTGTTGTAAAACTACTCTAATCAACCTTTCCTCTTCTTAAATGTCTAATCACATGGAATTAAATCTAATCTATGCTGCGGGGCAGAAACACAGTTAAGTTGTGATAAAAATCTTTCCTATATTAAACACAGTGATGTTGGATTTTGCTGTCCTTGCACAGACATGCCTAGGAACCCACACACCCGTAAATCTGTTTGAACAAGCATCTAAAATGTACATCTACTATTCATTGTAGACTCCAAACCATATGAATAACTTATTTTCTGTATTGTATCTCAATCGATCTATTCAATGATTTCAATGATACAATGATACAATATCATCAAGGTTTGTTGAATATATTTCCCACTTTATATTTATTCTTGTTATGAAATAAAATAGAATGCTTTCCATTAGTAATAAAATTGTCAAATCATATTTTCTTTGCTTTTAGTGAGTTGATAAAAACAATATTTGAACTGAAATATCATGGCTGACTGTTGGATATATCAGCTGATAATATATGTTTATCCATAGAATCAATATAATAAACATGTGAGTTATACCCCCAGTTAAACCTCTCAAAAAGTTATAGAAAGCTTCTACTTAAATAGATTCAAGAATTCTTTTGAATATGAACAATTTCATTTAATTTTAATTTTTCAATTAACCATCAACTAAAACTGATGTATATTATGTGAAATACTGTAGTTGTCTTTTAGTTTTAGTGGTAATAATGCTTTACCTCACTTTGCTCTTAGATGAAGTGCAGTTAACAATGGCTGCTCTTCTCCCTTAAGGAAAGCATGTGTAACGAATAACACACATCCCTAGATGTAGCAACGCCTCAAAGACCACTGAGTGCACTCAACAACGCAACGCACAATCCAAATTAAACCCAGCTAAACCTGCTGAATTGTTTTTTAAGTCCACACTTACCTCGCTCTGCTCTCCTGCTTTGAAGTCTCCAACAACACATGGAGGAGTCTCTGGCTCTCTGGGCTCTGATGGGCTGACAGCTGTCTAACCAGAGGATAGGGCCAGCCCCCCGGTCCTGGAGGAACCTGACATGTTCCATCAAACGCACTGCTTTGTTGACTGAGGAGAATCACAATATTAAGGCAAGCCAGGCAGAAAGTTTCCCAGCCCCCCAGGCATCCCAATTCCTCGGCGGGGCGTAACCCTGTCGTTTTATCTGCACCCATCTCCCTCCTGTGTGTACTCTGTGAGGGAGAGCAGCGCAACTCTACCAGCCTGCCATGTCAACAAAGTCTAGACTAATGCTCTTTACCTGTGCTTTCTGTCCAACACAGTGTATATAATTCATACAAAAGTTTTTATTAAGAGTTTTTCCAAAATTAGTTCCATAATTTAATCACATTTTCTGCTCATTTGAAAGGCTCTAATCATCCTGAAACCCATTGGACTCTATTGTGCAGTCAGAAATAAAAATACAGGATTAAAGATAAATGCCACAATAAAGAGATCAACACCATCACAGCCACACTGATCTGCAGAGACAATGCAGCGCCTGACAGAGCAAACTGCCTCCAGTGCTCCTGATAGCAACAGATGTCAGCCTGCATTGTTATATGGATTACTAGAGCCACTCAGCAAACACCTCCAGGTGTGCATTCCTCACCAGGAAGGGGAAAGGTGGGAGCCGCTCCTCCGAATCAATAAAATGCGCTGACTTTTCTCTCTCTTGAACTCTGCGTGCCTGAGCAGAAGGAGAGACTGTTGGGACTGG
The DNA here is from genome assembly GCA_028566105.1 of Hypoplectrus providencianus. Taxonomy (NCBI): domain Eukaryota; kingdom Metazoa; phylum Chordata; class Actinopteri; order Perciformes; family Serranidae; genus Hypoplectrus; species Hypoplectrus providencianus. The sequence goes on from JAOWBC010001592.1 coordinate 13,338,096, forward strand.
GCTAAGTGCTGGTGTGCCCCTTTTAATGGACACTGAAGAGACACTTCCTTGCTCTAAAATATAATCTGTGCACCTTCATAGAGCGTGGTGCACGAGCAAGTCGTTTATGCGGTCTGAGATGAAGGGAAGTGTGATGGGTGGTTAATCTTTGGTCTGAACTGTACACCTGGTCTCGGCAGGGTCTTTAATCTTTGGAGGAAGGAACAGAAATTAGAGGCCCCTCATGCTGGGCTAAACTAACAAGGGTGTGTAAATATCCACCACAAACGAATCACCGGCAGTTACAGACAAAGCTTTGTGATGCAGGTCAAACTGAGGATTATGGGAGGATTCAGGTTTAAACAGCGTGACATCACAGTAATTGGCATTTTAGTGACTGATATCATGAAGGATCAGAAATTCAATATAAATAGACTTGAACATGGCAGTAAATGTTTAAAAAAGTGCCTTGGTAGTAACAGCTTCTAAACAAGATGAAGGCATGCCGCTGCTCAGCCTTGCAACCACTTTTCAACCAATGTAAACCCATTTCTAGTGCTGGGTCTGGTGTGCAGTTGGTTCAACTTGCAAATCTTCTCAGAACCTGTTTGGTCTTACACAGGCTTGTCATTACATCACTGTGCACATCTGTATATGGCTCTGCTCTGGCAATATATGACAGAAGGAAACCCATCAGCAGTCCCACATGCCATCCAGCCCTCCAGAGTCAGAGTTTCATATGCAAGACTGCTGTAATTGAAGAACTCAGACGATGGAATGCATAAAAAGTATAAAGTCTGCAAAGGGAGGAGATCGGAGTGGATATATGAGTCAAACACACCCAGGAACTACACCCACAAGACTTTGTCCCACATGAAAAACTTACTTACGAATATAACATAGCTGACATCAAAGATGAAACATACTTAACATAACATAAAGTACAATTTTTTAAACAAGTTATTTCAGCCCAAACACAGATCTTTTCATGAACTTAACCAAGTAGTTTTGGTGATATTAGGCTACAATATTGAGTGCAGAAGAGGACATTTGACTATGGTCTCATCGTGACTTTTTCACACATTATGCTGGAAAAGTGATGCTAAAGGGGTGCCATAAAAAGGGATGCAAAGGGGTCTTGACCACTCCTTTATATGTCGTGAGCTGGGTGTGGTCTGTTCCATGCAAATGGAAGAGACCACAGTTACAATTTTTGGTAAATTGTCCAAACCAAACTGAATGCACAACTTCTTAATTGCTTTCTGGGAAAAAAAGAACATGCCATGTCTTCATTTCCAGTAAACCCAAGGCTGTAACACAAACTGATAACCATCACAGGACTCATTATGGGCCTTACTATACAGAACGTCACTGCACCTGATAATTTGTACAAATAAATGTGCATCTGAGAAGAGAGAGACAAGGAGGGAGAGAGAGAGAGAGAGAGGGAGAAGGAGGGTAGGGGGAGGAGGGACAAAACGATAGGGAGGGCGAGGTGTTTCCTGTTTCCATTGCGCTAATTATACCTGTCTCTTGAGGATAGGGCCTATCAGGAAGAGGAATTCTGTCTATTGAGGAACTCCTCAATGACAGAATGCTGAATTTCTATACTTTTCTATATCTATGTTTACATATCTTGGTTAGATAAAGTACAAATGAGCACAACATGGAGAACAACTAAGAGCCAACACATGAGTCTGAAAGGGAAATCCATACCGATCTTTACATGGAATCTAAAATGCAGCATTCATGAGAGCAAGATATTTAAAAATATCGTGTGCAAACTAAAAGAGGAACATAACTTACACTGAGAAGAAAAATGCTGTTTATGAGTCCACCAGACAGGTGAAATACCAGCAAGCTGCTTTAATTTTTTCTTAAAAAAAAAAAAAAAAAAAAAAAGCAGACAACATCATCCAAACTATGACTTTAATAAACACAAGTTCATGTGCTTGTTACACTGATGTGTTATGACACTAACTGTTGGTGCATTTGTTTTCCCTTGCAATTGAGAGCGCCTGTTTTTATGTAAACTAAAACCTAACTCTGTCTGTTTGTGAGTAGTTGTCAGAGTAATGATTCCTTCCTGTTTAAAGATGCAGACGAGATAGTCTCTTTTGAAAGATTGCTGAGTCTGGGGCAGAATGTTTGTAGCTCCCAGAGATATTTCACTAACATTTTATCAGAGCACATCACAGCAAAAACAGCTAAAAGTAGGTCTACTACTCCATTACTGGGTTGCTCAAACACTGCCCTCCTCTGGTGGAGAACATAAGGATGTATAAAAACTTTCCTGCTGAATACAACAGGACTAACATGCGCCTGACAGTAAACGCAGACTGGGAGACTTTCTGTCTACTGTATTCACAGAAAGTTAGTGACAACCATAAATATACCAAATAGCAAGAGGGGAAGTTCCCATAAACTTCTGTCCCTATACACGGACAACAAAGAGAAGAATATTAATAATCAGTTTGACAGGCCTGGTTTGTAATCAGCTTTTTGTCCATGTATTAGTATGCAGAAGAGGAGAGGCGAGCGGAGAGGAGAGGTGGGGGTTGTGAGACAGAAGGAGATGGAGAGAGCAGCCTTCATCCAGCAGCTCACATTGCCTGGCAACCTCACCACCAGACAGAGAATGTGTACAGTGGTCTGCAGGCTGCTCCTGCGTACTCTCACCATTAGAGATAATTACTTACAAATACTGGAAAAATCAACGACGGGGAATAGATTTCACTGTCTCGATCTCACTGTTTCGATTTGGAAGTGATCATAGCTTGCATTGCAGTAGCAAAGGGGAGTTTAAAAAAAAAAAAACAGCAACAAAGAGCCACTCACAGAGAAGCTGTCAACAGCTTTGTGTCCAGGCTGTAAACAGCTGTCATAAACTGCTTTGGTGGCATTCACACTAGTCACTGAAAACTTGTGTCCACATTGAAATAAACAAACCTTGAAGTATTGTCCATACATGTTTTATGGTCTGTTGCACTTGTGTGATAATTTATGCTTCATAATAAACGTCTTGTTAGGTAACAATCATTCTGCTTCAGGTGTAAATCACAGTCAAAACAGCATTTTACTTGCATGTAGATGCTATCAAGTTTTGTAGTAAAAGGGGCAATGCGTAGTTCCTGATCACATGCACAAAAATAGTAGAGGGGAGCATTTCACCATGTGAAATAAAACGCTGATTATCATTTGCAGATTGTGTAACAGTTACACATACAATAAAATGTGCAAAGTCGTCAGAAATGTTTTACAAGCTTCCTGTCAGAGAAAAAGGCACAAAGGGATGCAATTGGAAGCAGATATAGGGCAATGCAGCCAATGATACAACTATTACGAGACAGGACAGGACAGGGCAGGGCTAGCTGGTTAGCATGCTAATATCAGCAGATATCTATGCAACCCAGCTCATGGATGTCTTTGACATAACGTCACCATCACTTCTCTACATGCTTTTGATTGTGTTAGTTCATATTTACAATGTTTTAAACTAAAAGCTTGCAATATCTTGCTCATTGCACCTTTAAAAAAATTCAATCAGGTGCATGATTGTTATTGAACAGCTCATATATTATGTCATAATAAATGCAAACTAGATTTCACAGAACATGCATGCTATGGAAAATATAATAAAAAGAGAATGAAATGATTTGTAAATCCTTTGATATCTATTGTAGTATTTTTTTGTTTGTTTTGTTTTGCAAATATATTGGCTCATTATGAACTTTTTCTGAATCTGGTTTTGACTTCATAAAGCATGCAACAATACATCTGAGCTGCTAATCAAGCAGGAGTTCAATGACTAAACTGGAAATATGGACACAAATGGATTGCATGTTTGGTTTTTGCACCCATCACTTCTTCTTTGCCTGTCTATATTTGTCCAACAATATGGTTTTTGAACCCAGCATAGAAAACTGTTGTCGTCTCATTCAATCAGGCTCACACTGGAACAGAGAGAACAGCCTTCCTCCTTTTATGTCAAAACTCGAGAGTCAGAATTAGTGAACCATTTTCCCTCCAGATTCAACTCTGCTCAGTTTAGGGCTTAATCAAGTGGAAATTGGGAATAGGGGGTTGTGGGGGTGGTCGGGGTTGGGGTGCAGGGTAGAATGGAGCAATTGTTCAGATAAAGGCCTCATGTTGAGTGTGCTTTGATGTTTCACTGGGGGGATATACTGGGATTTTACAGTAGCATTTCACTGCATTACTTTTTACTCACCGCTGGCTGCAAGTGCAGGAAGAAGAGATGATGCAAAGTTCGGCTCAGAGTTGATTTATTATTTATGCAAATGTTTTCATAGACTTTTCTAGCATACATTCAAACGCCAGAGGGACAATCTAAGATTTTGCTTGAATTTATTTTCAAAAACCAGTCTTCTCAACACCAAAAAATAACAACATTCAAGTGAGATTCCCCCTTCATTCGCCCCACGTCTATACAAGCAGACAGGCTCCCACTGATCTATTATGTTGCAAAGCCTCTCTCATGCATGTCTTGAATGAAAGCCAGCGTATCGATGGTCTGAGGATAATCACGTTTTCCTGAGACAGGCTTAGCTGCACTAAATAAGCCGCACAGGAGAAAAAAAAGGTGGGTCGAACAAAACTGTTGTGGGAGAAAACCCCTAAAAGTTTTCCACTGAAAGCTTCGAGCAGAAATGAAAAGTAGTGCTGAGGAATGCGATAAAATTAGGAAATTAATACTTGAAACGACAGAGAGGAAGTAGAGGAAAGAGTTCAGGAAGTTCTTTCACAGCACACCGGGATGCTACAGTAGTATTTGGCTGTTCCTTACCTCTGTGTTTCGTCCGTCAGCAGGTGCACTCGGCACATTTCAGAGATGCTGTAGCGTCCTGTCCCCCCAAATCGTCTCCACTCTGCTGTCCCACTTGTTGCCGCAGCAGAAAAACCTCCATGTGAGAACTTGGTCTGCAAGTGTGTGCAAAATACAGCGATAAATACCCCCAAACCCAAGCTGTTTCACTGTCAGCGTCTGAAATACGTACTCACTTTGAGTGGAAGTTGGTAGTTGTCAGTGTTTAGGGTAGTGTAGGTTCTCCAAGGCGCACAAAGTGGATATTTGCATTAGGCCGACCCTCCCCTCGCCTTTCATAGCTGCCATTGTTTGTCTCAGTCGGGGCTCGGATTCAGTCCTTCCCTAAATCCCTGACGACCGGAGCAGGGAATGCTGCTTTCTCTGAGCTGAGCTGGCAATTAACAAAAGCGCGTTGATATGAAGCGACACAAAGAAGCTTTTATGCCAACAGTTTTTAAAATTATAATACATGCAATAATCAGCAAGTCTTACATAGCTGGGAATTAGCATATATTTAGCAGTGGTGGAGATCTTTTCTGTGTTTTTAGGCCACGTCTAATGTCAGATAGGTACATACTGCTGCATCACGTGAAGCAGGCATGTTCAGCAAAGTGACAGCTCACTTGACCCCCTGATGGAAATACCCGAAATAGCTGCATTTAATCCAAAAATTTAGAAAAACTTGTTCATCCTTCTTCTAGAAGAATAAATTAATCTATGTGATCCAAAGGACCTTTTGTTTCTCATCTGCAGATGATCCAAGCTCTGTGACAGCGACTAAATGGACCATATGGCATTACATGGTCTTGTCAAACACCATTTTCAAGTTCAAGAAAGAAAACTAAACCTCATTTTTTCTTTCTTTTTTTTTTTTGGCAAAATAGAAGAGAAAGCCTTTAAGTTCTCAGATATATCTGCTGATGAAGATTATGGGATATGACTGAAAGCTCAAGCAGGGCTACTGTGAGGACCTTGGGTAAAGATAGTTTTGTTTGGTAATTAATGCCATTTAGGTGTTGTCATGTCAATTTAACAGCACCGTTGGGATATGGTTTTTATGTATATCAGACTGTGTTTTCACCTTTAGTTAAACAGGGGTAAAGGTTGGCTGAAGTTATGAGATGCTTACTTGATATTCACTGTTTTAAATATGCCTGTTTTACTGGATTTCACAGTATATCCAGGGGCATTGACTGGACTGCACAGTTAATGGATATTTGTCGCCACCTAGTGTTTGACACCGAGCAGCGCCCAACCAGCTTTGGTCAAATGGCTTCATTGTAATTGTGTGGCTCTCTTTCTGGACAACCGCAAAGGTGAAGCGAAATTTTAATTTTGTGAATTCCATTTCAGGGTCCTGGTTACACACGACGGATCTCTGTCAAGCACAATAAAAACTGAAATCTTAAGAGTCTGGCCTTTAATACTGTCAAAAAGCCCAAACATGAATACAAACCTGAAAACAAGCCAAATGTGCCCCCCCCTTTAAAAATATCCCTGCGTCAAAATCTATTTTTCTTTTCTGTTTAGTCCTTACATGGTGCATACTGCTTTATCAATTTGTTTTTAATCAAATTAACACACTCTAATTGACACACAAGGGAGCAGATGCAGCAGATTATAGGAACTACCATGTGGCATTAAACTATTCCCTAAGGTTCCTTGTGCTTTGCAAACACAGCCACTAAGGGGAAGTTATTAGTTGACAATGAATCCTGTAGGGAAATACTGCATGGTCATGATTTAAAGCTCTTCAAGTTGGCCAGGTTTGTGTTATGACTGCATACTAACTGACTGTTTGCGCTGTGGAAAAGATAAGATCAACCAAACATCCGTTGCTCTGTTTTTTTTTTTTTTGTTTTTTTTTTTTGCAGAGAATAAGAGTGAACTCAAAGCAGGAAGAGGAATTAGACAGTTCTGCTGTGAAAGCACTAAATTTGTATTATTGACAGACTGTTGCTGCTGTTCCTACAAAATATATATTCATATGTGGCTGATATTTATTTAGAGCTTTCAAGATGCTGGTGCTGAAACCAATCAGCTGCCTGCCTCTAGTCTGTTTTGCACTCACAGTCTGGTTGTTATAAAACATTTTAATTAACAACAAAAAAAAAAAGGTGAAAAATATTAGCCTAGATTCAAAGTAATCCCATTCATATTAAATGAAAAAATAAGTCCCGCAAAATATGATTCTTTGATCTACTCCCATGCCATAATTAGATTATGATGATCACATTATAATCATTAAATGTTCAGTGTAAATACTGATGTGTGATTCTATTTCTATCCACACTGTGGCAGCAGATACCATCATGTGTTTTATGAGCAGAAATAAACACAATCAATGCAATAGTGTAAATGAACTATATAACGTTTATTAAAATATATAAAAGACAAAATACATATATGCATAATATTATCCATGATGAAATATGCATATACAGTATAATAATTATACAGTAAAATGTGTTTACATATATAGATTTTTTATACATATAGCAAGATATTTTTGCATTAAAACTGGCAGTGGTGATTTCATACTCCCCCACCCCCCCACCCCCATCCCCAAACAGGAAACCCCTCAGTCCACATGAGGCCCCCCAGAGGAAGAAGCCTCTGTGAAAAGCTTGAGAGCAGCAGCACCTTTACACCTGAGATCCATGTTTTGGAAAGGTCTCACACAGAACAACACACCTACTCTGACATATAGCATCCAGGGACTTCACCCAACAGCATCAAGAGGGAAAGGATGTCACATCAAAAGTCCTCTGATCTGCTCCTTTCTGGCATCCGTACCCTTACTGAACGTGGGTAACCATCGCAGCAGTCCCAGCAGAAAATCTACAAAAAACTTCAAAACTGTGCCACACGTCTTTTGTTATTACACAATATCTTCAGAAAAACATCTTCCCAGTCCAACATCGTCAGTCATCGCACTACATGATTCCTCAGTACATCTAATCTCAGGATATATCTGTATAGCTTGCGAGAGGAGAGTAAAAAAAGATCCTGGACAGAGCGTGGGACACGATGACGTTAAGTCCTTCAGACTGGTGTGGTTGGTTGTGGTTGGTCCTGTACAGTCACAGTCACTGCACACTGAGCGCGGTCATGTCTGATGGTAATGGTGGTAGTGGTGGTGGTGGTGGTGTTCATGATGATGGTGGTGCTCGTGACGCTGGACCACAGGAACCACAAACCCGGGGCTCCCAGGTGGACCAGATGCCTGCTCTCTCTCCAGGCTTGGCAGTACAGAGGGCACAGGGGGCTGCTGCTGGGGGTGGGACTGAGGGGACAGCGGGGTTTTGGATGGGGACATGGCCTCTCTGGCTTTTGCCCTGAGGCGTTTGCTGTGACTGTATTGCAAAGGGTGCTGGTGGTGGCCGGAGGACTGGGCCTGGTGCGGCAAGTGGTACACATCCTGACCCCCGTGTCCTGCTGCGCTGCCACTGTGCAGCATGCTCTGCAGAGGCGGGTGGTAGCCGTGACATTTAGTGGATTTGCCGCCTCCGCTGCCCCCGTTATTCCCTCCGCCTCCCTTGTAGGTACCTTTTGGAGATTTGACGAACTGTGTGCCCTTGCTGCGAGACTCCGTAGGGTTGTAGCTGTCACTGATGACCTGTGAGCGGCGCTGGTGGACAACTTGGGTTTCCGGTTCTTGGGAGCGTGAGCGGCTCTGACTCTGGGAGCTCCGAACATGAGCCTCCTGGGGAGGGAAGGCAGGGGTGGATCCTGAAAGACAAGCCAGAGACACAGGGTCAGTGTATTATATAATTATGATTTATTACAATGTTCTTTGAACTGCTGTTTCCCCTTAGCTTCCCCACACTCAACTTTCAACAACTCAGCTGTGAGGCACATTTTAAGCAAACTTTTATAATGTCATAAAAAAGATATGCGGCTCAAACCACATCTCCATCCACTGGTTTGGTAAAAAATAAACTTGGTTACAGCATTCATAGTTTCATCAGATGTTGGCACTTTAGGCTGTAATCCACCAGTAAACAGAGCAGATCATTTTTACATTTTTATTCAGCCATTCCAATGTCTATAAAAAGTACTAAAGTAACCCCAACATTTGTAATAACATTTCTTCAATAACAAGCAGGCTGTACAAACTAAAGAAAAGACACCAACCTTCAAATCTGGAGGTGTAGTTTTCTATCCCAGCCAGGTCCAGGTAGTGATTCCTCCTCTCTGTGTTCTCATCCACACAGTAATGCTGACCCTCAGTGGCCGGCGCCTCATTGCTCTGACCTTTGCTGCTACAAATGAGAAAAACCCTAATTTAAGTGCACTGTGAATTATTTACACAATTAATAAAAAAATAGATTTCCCTACACATTAGGCAGCCTCCAAAAGGTATGACTGATGTGCACTGACCTGATGTAGGAGGACAGCCGCTTGTCAGCCGAACGCCCCTCCTCCTGGTGACAGCGATCTGAAGGGGTAAAATGCAACAATCAATTATTTGTTGGGACTTTTTAGAATAACAGTTATGTAATTAACGGCTACAGTGGTTGTTTGACAGAATCTGCCATTTTCATATTATAACAAACAGCTTATTAGGATAATATATAATTTCTGAGGTATGATGCAGTTTTTGTGTCCTTTACCTGTCCCTGTTTCTCTCCTGTGGCACCTGGGCTCTGGGGTGA